>JAXIVJ010003084.1:5000-92500 GCA_036785665.1 Chirona hameri
AGACCACTGCTCCCAACGTCCGACCCCAATTCCATAAAATATAGCAGCACCTACTGTCTATAATCCTGACCGAGAGACGAGAGTTCTCGCAGAAAACTGCGACGCAGCTCTCTCTACCATGGAACAGAAAGTATATTACCCCCGGGGGCGAGCGGGTACCCCAAGGCAGGACAGGGAAAGTGGGGGTATTCTGATGAGGGGAGGGGAGGGATGCCCGAGGCTGGGGAGGGGCCAGGTGACCGGGACCGTTAGGAGGGACACGCGCTGAACCGTGACGAGACTGGCGTCCTTCCTTTCACCGAGCGGCCCAGCCAAGGCCTGTCCTCCCCGCACGTGGTCTGGCTCCAAGGTGAGACGGACGCAGCCCCCGGACGCAGCCTCAGACGTCCATCGTCTGAGGATAGATCAATCCTGGCTCTGTCTCCCGGACCCAGGTAGAGTTATCACCAGTAGCCTGTGCTGCATGGTAACCAGCAGCGCCGTGCTGTGCTACGAAGGCTGTCAGATGTAAGAAGTCATTTTGCGCTGCTATTTTAGAGGTAAAGACAATTAACGCTAAGTCATCTGTTGACATTCGGATCAGGTAAAGACATTAAGACGGACCTTAGCTGCCCCAGACGCAATTTTGCTTGAGCTCCCGCTGCTCAATAATACATTTCCATATACTGAATTCCTTTCTCATTCCGTCCCGATAACTTTGTTACCACCGTGCACCCCATCTGTTACCACCGAGCGGAAAATAGATGCAGCCTTTCGCAGATGCCCAACAGATTCCCAACAGATGGGGCATCTGTTGGGAATCTGTTGGGCATCTGCGAAAGGCTGCATCTATTTTCCGCTCGCGCAAATGCACCTAGCCAATAACTCACCTAGTTTTAATTCCCATCTCCGTTGCCAATTTAAGCAAAGCTTGCCTATCAGTGCGTGGATACTGACGAAAAGTTACAACACCTGCGCAGCAGCCACCTCTCTACCCAGCAGTCAGCTTCCGCCTGGCATGTATGGTATTCACCTAACCTAACACCGTGTCACACGGCATGTACGCACGCATGCCGTCATTTATCCCGTCATCTCTGTTGCTCATCTTTCTGCCCATGCCGGGTAGCGGAACCAGCCGCGGCGGACGCAGCTCGGACGTGACTCGGACGTGACTCGGACGTGACTCGGACGTGACTCGGACGTGACTCGGACGACCGACGAGTCACTGCAGAGCGTCACACCTGACCGCGCGCACGGCCGCGAGCGGCGCAACGCCACTAGCTGTCTACCGTCTACTGTGCATCTCCACCGCGAGAGAAATCAAAGAAACGTTTAACCTATCGCGGCCGTCACAGCCGCCGCAGACGGCGCAGACGGCGCGGACGGCGCGGCCGTCAAAAAGGCGGATTAAGCGCGGACTGACCGTTCGGCTTTCTCGGAAGCTCCTGAGCTCTGGAGCGCGTGGCGCTGGTTCCGGAGAAGGCACGAACACTCTGCACTTGGATGCCCGACATATTCGCCTGTAATGGTGAAACTGTGTGCTGTCGTGGGGCGGATGCGACAGAGCCGGGCCACGCTGCTCGCGGGCGGAGAGAAGTGTGGTTTGGTTTGGTTTGGAAAAGGCTGCTTCAGCCTGCACGGGCCATTGCGCAGCAATGGGATGACTGACACGGGAAAAGTGGGGAAAATGATATACCGACTTGCGACCGTCCATGAGCCAGCAGTGCCATCAATCGCAAGGCAAACGGGGAAAGGCCCAGCAAGACGGTCGTCATTTCTAGCTGAAACTGGGCGTGACAGACGGTCGAGCGGCGAGGTCTGCCAGTCGGGAGGATTGAGGGCCGCCAGTCGGGATGATTGAAGGGGTCCTGTGGGGAGAACGGACCCTGTATCCTGTACTATTGGTTCCAAAATAAGCGTCCCGCTGGGTTAGACGACAGTCTGTAGTGAATGCCTGCATTCTCGCCATTCCCGGTCGGTCTGGGAGGTAGGCTGTCCGACACACTCTAGTGCTCGGCGGGACAGCCTATACAGCTTGGCTACACTAACGCTACACTCTGCATGTATAGGCTGTTCCGCGCAGCATTGTTGTGCACCGTGCAGCCTAACCTTTCAGGCGGTTCAAATCGGCCGGTATTCATTACAAATTAACTGCTGTGCCGGCCAACCTAGCGGGACGCTTATTTTGGAACCAATAGTACCTATGCAGTAGACGGTTGCAAAATGAACGAAGTTACTCACCCAAAGTTCTACTACTTGGATTATTGATCCATTGCTCTTCCTGATTTCAAAACTGTTTGTGTTCCATCGATAAAAAACAAAACCCTTATTTTGGGGCATTGGAAACTGAGTACCCTTCCCTCTGTTGTATTATGTTATCCGGGTAGCCCCAAAAAACGCGCCGAGTTTCGAGGCTTACCAATTTGTTTTGGTAATAGATGTGAAGTTGACACTTGGTACGCACACCAAACAATTCATTCGGCGTTAATAAAACAAGTTGCATAGCAATCGGATATTTAGTTTCGATGTTATAAGACATTATCTAAACCCTTAAAAAACGGGGTTTTGACGCTTTTTTATTTCCACTCGTAAACGATCGAACCACCTTCAGCCCGGACCACCGCCAACAAACGCGACTTCCACTGTCCGATACTGGCGCGGATGTGGAGTGGAGGCGGAGTTTATCGGCACGAGTATCGGACAGTGGAAGTCGCGTTTGTTGGCGGTGGTCCGGGCTGAAGGTGGTCCGATCGTTCACGCGTGGAAAAGAAGTAAAAAAAAAAAAATGAAAGGGTTTAGATAATGTCTTATAACATCGAAACTAAATATCCGATTGATATTAAACTTTTTTGCTTAACGCAATTTTGTTGTTGTATGTGTACCAAGTGTCAACTTCATATCTATTACCAAAAACAAAATGGTAAGGCTCGAAACTCGGCCCGTTTTTTGGGGCTACCCGGAAAACAAAATACAACAGGGAGAAGGACACTCAGTTTCCAATGCCAACAAATAAGGGTTTTTATTTTTAACGATCAGCTGAAACAAAACAACTTTGGGTGAGTAACTTCGTCCATTTTGCAACAGTCTACTATCCAGGATAAGTTGAAAATTCTGTCCACTCTGAAATTGGAAAATTTCGACACACTTTCGATGTTAATTGACCAAAGTTTATCGTCTGCTAAGTATCTAAAGCCTTTTTTTTTATTCCAGAGCAATTACCTCGGTAAAACACAAACCTGAGACAGTGCCCCGTTCTGTGAATGAAAGCTTATTTACAAATGTGGGTAGCTGTATGTGTGTAAAGTGAAGTAGTTAGGTGTGGGTTCGTGCGAGTGTAACGCCTTAGACGTCCGTGTCGTAGCTTAATGAGCTCTCTTTGTTCGACCGGCACTCACTAACGAGTTTTGTGACGCGGTGGACTCTCTGAATCAGACCGCAGTTTCACCACTGTACTCATTGTTCCCCGTCTAACACGCTCTGCTATTATTGGGCTGTCTGGGTGTGTTGCCGGTTCCGCCTCAGCTGACAATGTAAAAGAAGAAATCGACAAATGCGCAATGAGGTGCGCTTTCTTATAGTGAGATATAATTAAACAGATTTAATATGCCGCGGCAGAGACGAAGCGGGAAAAGAAATGTAAACGTAGATGTGCCCATAAAAATGCATCCTATGCATTGTACTTTTGTGTCATCTTTTTTTTTTCTATGACAAACGAGCACAAGAACGCTGCATTAAGCACGACATTTATTTTCATGACTGGATATGCTTCGCAAATCGCACTAATGAGTACCACCAGTAAAAGACCCCAGCGAAGGTTAATTCAAAATGCCACCTAACTGCTTCCTTTCAGAAACGCCGTACCACATCGGACGTGATGGTTACCTAGCCCACCCGGACAGTCCTCCCATCTCCTCTCACTCAGAGGTGCCATTGTGACGCAACCTGTGTGAAGCACCCTTGTGTGACTCGTCTCACCCAGAGGTGCCATTGTGACGCAACCTGGGTGAAGCACCCTTATGTGACTCGCAACTCCTGCACGCCACCGCCGCTGAGCAGGTCTTGCGAACTCTGACCCGCCGCTGACCCCGCCCTCCGTTGCAGACCACCTCGCTGGCGTCATCATGCGAGAAATGCGGCGGATTCCGGATGCTACCCTGCACTGCATGCAACGGCTCCAAGAAGTCCTGCCACCGGAACTACTTCACTTCCGAGTGGGTGATCCTGCGCTGCTGCGCGTGCGACGAGTCCGGTCTGATCGTGTGCGACCGGTGCCGCAGCTGACCTGGACATGAGTCAAGGTCGCCTGCAGAGCAGGGGCGCCGCCAGGCTCGAGGTGCGGGAGGCTGGCCGGAGCAGCGGCGCGCTCAGGCACCTGGATGAGGAGGACGTTTTGAGGTGAAGCAGTGTATTAGTAAGAGATAACTGCACTCGTGAAGTGGCAAACTGCAGACGAAAACAAACTTGCGGTGCGAGACACGCAGTTTCCGGTGATGGACCAAGCTGCTATGCAGTGATGAGTTAACCCATACACCACATTTGTGACAGACTGGGGGGATGGGATAGGTTATTCGGACTGCGTCGGAAGCAAGACAGCGTGCGTTGTAAGTCGTCGTGTGGTGAATGCTCGCCGGATGGTATGTATTCTTATCTGCTTGACTTGCCCAGAGTCGACCATATTCAGGTTATTTGCAGGTATGTTCGTTTTACATGGCTAACATCACGATCAAACGATATTAACGCCCACTACAAGACGTCCGTGTGGGAGTTCGTCAGTTCGCGCCAATGTGGTGTGTCCCGAAAGTCTCGGCGAACATTCCTTTTTCGCGCGTGTTTGAGTATTAATGATCACCATGTTCTTGAGTAACTGAAGTGTTTGCTTTAGTATTTTCATGGACACGGCTTTGCTAGATTTTAACATTAATATTCTCTGCAGTCGCAAGGGCGTCTTCACTAAAGAATGTTGAGGAAATTTATCTAAATAGTTTATCACTTCGTCTACTGGCGTTGCATACGAATTAATTATTTCTAATTTGTGGAGCTTCTGACCAGTGACGACGCCCTTGTGCAGCAGTTTCTCTGTTTTGTTCCCTCAGATTGCACGAATAAGAAGTATGTTTCTCCGTGGAGCCCGTTTACTATGTCGCATGTCTTTCCACATTTTCTCCTTACCAATACTTACCAATGTGATATTATGTTAAGCCGGCCTCACGTGCACATAACCCGGTGAATTCGCAGATACAGTCACATCGAGCAGCGTCGTTTTCACGCCGTCGCCGCGTCGTTTTTGTGACGTCACACGAGCGTTTAATTCAGCTGGCGCCATGTCACAGTCGGTTGCGCGGGAGTGTGTGCCACCTCGGACAATGCATAAGTGGGTCGGCTGAAAACCCCAGTGGCCGACGGCGGACGGCGCGGAACAGCGACACACTGCTGTCGGGACGCAGTGCTGCGACCTCGCGCACGCGTGACAATTTCACGGTGTCCGGCTCGCGGACACTGGACGGCGGCGAAAAGCTGGACAGCCGGACAGTCGGACAGCTGCGGACAGCTGCGGACAGCTGCGGACAGCGACGCGATAGCGTAAATCTGGGTGACAGCGTCTTTCTGCGTCGATGGACCGTGTTGTATGGTGTGTGAAGTAGCTGCCAGTGTTAATATAGTAGTCGAGACTCGGACACAGTGTTTCGCACAATGCCGCAGCGCCACCCGGAATGCGCCAACTATCATCGATGGCTAATGATGCGATGGTAGCAAGGAATGCAAGATACTGTGCAATCTGAACGCTTATAAAACAGAACATGCTGAACACTGAACAAACAGAACACTGACCAGTTATCACGACACCTTGCTTGTATCTTTGTTGATAATCGTTGTCCCAGCCCCGACATCATCATTTATTAGCTACTAAATGTTTGCCACTTTGCATAAATTGAGACATACAGAGCAGATTCCATTGTTGTATCATGTGGAGCACCAATGACGACATCAATTGGTTTGGCAATGTTTGCCACTTTGCATAAATTGAGACATACAGAGCAGATTCCATTGTTTTATCATGTGGAGCACCAATGACGACATCCATTGGTTTGGCAATGTTTGCCACTTTGCATAAATTGAGACATACAGAGCAGATTCCATTGTTTTATCATGTGGAGCACCAATGACGACATCAATTGGTGCTGGCAAAGACACACGGTGCTTCGCTCTCAGGCAAGATGCGCTCAAAAGACGTGTCAACGTAGGATGGATAGGATGCGGCATATTTTGTGGCGGTACTGTGATTTGGTACGCACACACCGTATTATTCCCGTCGTATATCGCCTCCCGTTTCTAGACAAAGTACTTACATTCGGAGAGCAAAAGGTATGATAAAAGACCGAGCCGAAAATGTATGCCTGCCACATGCATAATTTCCAGACTACAGTCAGCTTTCGAAGCCCGAAATAAATACAGGAATTTTCTCATGCTTTACGATTCTCATTAACTTGCAATACTCAAGTCATCAGCTAACGATGACATAAACGCACACTCATTGTGCGAAATTTGTGTCACAGTTAATGCTCGTACTGAATTGATAAAGTGATATAAGAGTGAGACTCGTGGCACTGTGAATAAGTGTCGCTATGTGAAGGTAGAATAACTTCACTTAAATAAATAACACTCCAATTTATACTTGCCATCTAGTAGGAGTTGTATTTATATGAAAGTGGACAAGGACATGGATTAGGTAATGTAATATACTCTCCCGTGCAAAGCAGCCAACGCCGAGTATTTAGTCCTAATTAATGGAAAACAAGTTGATTGACGCTAAAAACGCCATTGGCGGTAGCACATTCCATTCCATTCACAATATACCAACCTATATCAGGTAATTTACTTATTCAAGACAGAAACATCAGATCCGTATGTGCCAAAAAGTTCCGAAAATCACTTATTTCACCTTCCTACTTTCGATCAACGTGCTTTCAATCCTATAACGAAGCACCATCAAATCAATCGGGGTCCATTCGAGGGGCGGATCCAGTCGCTCAGTTTGTGGGGGGGGGGGGAGGGCAAGCAAAAATGTTCGGCCTTCAGCAGGCACGTAGCCAGGATTTTTCTCAATGTTGTTGACCGAGGGGGGGGGGGGGGGGGGGGGGGAGGGTCGTCAGAGAATCTCATTTTATCTAGTGTAAATTTGGTTTGCTCTGGGAGGGGGAGGGGGGGGGGGGGGGGGGGGGGGGGCATGGCCCCCGTGCCGAATCATAATTTAAAACAAACATAGTTTGGACAGCATGACGTCGAGAGCCGATAACTGACAAGCACCTGTTTTGGAGACGGCCGTGTCATAACGGAACCACACAAACGGTAGGATGTAAAAAAGTAACGCCTAAGCATATACAAAATACTTTATCGACGATATGCTGACGCAAGATCTAAAGATGATATTAAACGGACATCGAAATTAAAATGTGATTTCTTTACCCAAAGGTAGTAATGAGCCTGCTTCAAACGAGGACGTTTGGCGTCTCCGTTATCGTTTTGCCACAGCTCTCCGTGCACCGACGAGGGGTAAATGCGTGGAACGCTAGCCTGCTGTTTACCGGGTCAGGTTTGTAACCTAATTTCACTTTTGTTACATAGGAATAGGATCATAAGACGACCGAATGAACCGTGTGCACAAATATGGATAACCATAACATGGTATAACACGGCCCCCAACGGAGAGGATTTGGTAGCGTCACGTGACATGACGTAGCGTGGGCTTGAAGTTTTCCCTTCACCATTGACTTAACACGTAAACTGACCCAACTTATGACCTTAAAATTTCGGTCACCGGGTGGTAAATAGAATGTGTTTTTGGCACAGATGTTAAGTTCATTTTATTCTGTTTATGAGAATGCCCACTTTTAAGCCTCAAGAGTGTCTGAAATGCGCCTAAATATTGGTCAAAGGTATGCATGTAAACCCTCGCTCTGGTGGTGTGGGGGTCATTTTGAACCCCCAACCCCTGAGTTTTTCGGGAATAACGAGAAAACGGCGTTGCGCAGCGCCACCAAATTTGGCACAGCTATTCGGACATGAATTACCCACATTTTGTGAAAGTTTTAACTGCAGGTCATCTCAGGTCAGGTCACCAGGTTACGTCAAGTGATCTTATCTCCCAAAATGTTTGTGGTCATGCCAAAGCCAGTGTTTGTCTGAGAGATTTGAAACTTCCAGGATTGCATAAGGCCATACGTACCTACAATTCGTTTATCTCGGATTTGTTGTATCGGTGATCTAAGGTCAGGTCAATTTCGTGACCTCCCATTATAAGTAAATGGGAAAATATACAAATGCTTCCTATTCAGAGAAAATGCATTAGATCAGGCCAATTCTTTAATAATCATGCTATTTTAGCTCATTATTGATGACCCGGGTGCAATTGTTGCTCTGTGACATCTGCAAGGTGAGCTGAGGTCATCTCAGGTCACCATCATTTTTTGCCAATAACTCTTGATATAATAAAGATAGAGACGTGCAAACGACACCACTGTGTTTTCTCGTCGAGTCGCGTCGCCCCATATGCAACATGACCTACCTTGGTCACCAAATGACCTTGACCTGAGGCCAAATTTTAAAGTTGATCTAACTAGGTCACCATTACTATGGTTCGGAGCGCCTTGACGAGACAAACACGATAGTGTTAAAATCATTGTTATATATCTAACCAATACAACGGTATTTATGAAAGCGTTTTGGGAAAACAATGCCCACATGACCTTTGGTGACATCTGGGGCCTAAACTATTGACCTGAGCTTTTGTTAATTTGATAGCACTCAGGCGATTTAATTTCTCATGAGCTTTCAGTTGCCTTTTCCGTTCGTTCCTAGCTATCATAGTTCCCAAGATATTTTGGGGGGTTTCTGTAGCAAAGTCCTATACTTGGAAAATTTGACCTTTGGTGACCTCATTATTGACCTGAGCCAAAGCATACCTGAAGTAACGTCGAATGGCCTTGTTAAGAGCTTTCAAACGCTTGGTTCGCATCTTTCTAGCCCTTTATTTTTCTAGTTACAGGCAGACTGGTTATTGATTCAACTTTTTTGGAGCGATTCAATCATGATTCATTTTGGAATCTGAATGATCCAATCACCGTTGGATTCACTATTTTTTAGAATTGTTTCTTTCTGATTGAAAGAATACAAAATATATTTTAATTGATTCACGTTTCATTCAACATTTAAATATTTGTGGTGAATGTATGTCAAATAAATACAAATTGAAACATACATATATATATGATCATTAAAACATTGTTACAGCAATACTATTTCAGTATAAATAAATGTAGCCACTGGGACTGCAATCTGCATGTATTTGCACAACATACCAGTGTACTTGAATCGTTAAGAATCGTTAAATCTTTTGATTCAATCAGCCTTGATTTGATGCAGGGTTTTATCCAATCACGATTCATGAACCAAAAGATCTGGTGGTGAATATTTTTTTCTCAAGGAATTTTGATTGAACAAGTCCAATTGATTCAATCAGTGTCAAATAAATAACCAGTCTGTTTAGAGGGGGGTCATTTTACCTCCCCCCACCACCACCACAACAATATAATGAACACATTATGTTGTGTTCCTGAGGAATAGGGTACTATGTGGAAACACATTCACATTCACAAACACATTCATTATATTCATTTAAACACATACACATGCATGTGGACTGTAGGTGGGAACACATTCACATTCACAAACACATACACATTCATTCTATTCATTCAAGCACATACACATGCATCTGGGTGGGCACACATTCACAACACATATACACATTCCTACCCCTCCCCCCCTAACATAATGAACTAAATACTGACATTGGCATGTCATAGCATACAAATGTCCATAGTAGATGTTTACCAGCACTAATAACTAATAAGCACCGAACATGCATAAACATGGAGTGGAAAGATCAGAATGGTCAGAATATCACACCAGTAATTATTCAGAGTAGCAGCTAGTACATGTTTGTAAGAAATATGGAAATCACAATGGCTCAAATCACAGATGCTCAAAATGGTTGATGAAGGTGGATAGGTGTTGGTGTCAGAATGTAAGTGCCGGAGTGGCACTTGGCAGTAAATGGTAGTCATAGCACACATTAATTGTAACCAGGATAATGTTAACTGATAATCTCCTTATATACAGGAATAAAAAACTAAGGATAGCTTACATCCTCCTCAAATATATTCTAGAATCGTTATCCTATCCACCCAAGGATGTTCTCAAGCTAGTATTGTGTATCATACTTGATACAATAATAGGTACAATATCAGAAAAAGTATTGATGTTTTTTTCTTCTTCATAGACACTATTTAGCCACCCGAGTGTTTCAAGAATAAACAGTCAACTCATCATATTAATTTATTGACCAAGACATGCTTCATAATTCATATTGATACTTCTTCAGTTGGTCATTAAAAATAGGACATACAAAACAATAGATGATTGACACTGCAAACATACATTCAAAGTTCATTCGCATCACAATTCACATGATATTGTTTCACCTATTAGTCTCCTAAGAGGCATCAGGCAAAGCAATCATATGTTAGACATCTAATTTATGTATTGAGAAAAACAAAATGAAGCAATTTCGGATAGTTATTTTTCCAGTCCCTTCGGATTTCCAGTCCGTTTATGAATCCCTTCGGATTCATAAACGCTGACTTCAAGCACTGCAGTTTCAAGCGTAATTCTTGTTTTCTCGTCTATATTATCTTTAATAAAATTGCATTTTATGGCTTTTAATCACCAGATAGCGGCAAATAAATGCCACCACTGTATTTATTAGACAAAACTGGTCTAGAAACATGACTTTTGTATTTATATGAATAAATTTCAAATTTTGACCTTATGCAACCTGACCTTGACCTGAACTTCGCCTAAGGGCCATTATATGGGATCAGGGTGTAAAATTGGCTACTACTATCAAATTCTACGCGTAAAATAACCCATAAAACATGTCGCATGACTTTCGCTGACCTTTTGCCAATAGTTATATTTTCTGACCTACCCTTCACAGCTTGACCTTAGCTTACAATC
The DNA here is from genome assembly GCA_036785665.1 of Chirona hameri. NCBI lineage: Eukaryota > Metazoa > Arthropoda > Thecostraca > Balanomorpha > Balanidae > Chirona > Chirona hameri. Next base: position 16,056 of record JAXIVJ010003084.1, read on the forward strand.
TCAATTTCCCTTATTCAGAAGCTGTATTATGCCTCTGAGAGCATGATGTGCCATAATAGTCGCAATATAAGGATTTAAATGGAAATTATAGCAAAACAACCCAAATACCTCGATTTTGACATTTCACCTGACAGTGATCTGACATGTGACATTATTTTGATCATTTCACGTATGTTTAACGTGCGTCTCATTGAAAGCTTTCGATTGCTTCCTTGCGCGTCTCACTGCAGTTATTGGTTCGGAAGATAACGAGGTGGCAGTATATGCCCCCCTCTCCCCCGTTCGGCTGAATACCCCGCGGGGCGCGGGACCATTTTGCAAGTCTGGTGGCATGATTGAAGGTCCGACTGCGGATCTACGTATACGTAGGTTCACATGATTCACAAGATTCACATGGATTGTTGTTTTCTCCGGGCTAACTACATGTAGCCCGGAGAAGCAAAACAAAATATATTGTCGCAACATCGGGAAACTAAGTTGCATACGTGGATAAACAAGGAGCAAAATCTTGTGTTACGACAGTTGATCGGGGGCCGCGGATTCGGAGGGGGGGGGGGGGGGGGCAGCCGCCCCGCTGGAAAAATCAAGCGGGGGAAAACTATATGTTTGCCCCCCCCTTTTCCGTAGTCGAAAATGACATATCCACATATGGTAAAAATGATTAGCATTGCAAAAGTTTACAAATAAAAATAAATGTATATTTCATATGGTAGTAATATATGGTAGCTTGTCCTTGAGGACGCCAAAAAGTGACGCCAATCAATATTTGGCTACTGAAAACGGGTCTTGTTTTCTGGTAGCTATTAATTGCAATTGTATGTTACCCTAACTGAATTTCCGGGCTCTGGCAACCCTGATAGACCGCCACTCTAAATCACGATATATCATCATCACCTTTAAAAGAAATAGTTCACCTTCAACATTAGTTTTAAACTGAGATAGCAGTTTTGTAGCCCGTGTTGGGAAACCCATAGCTGCAAGTTTTCTTGGCTGAAAAGACTCTACAGCCGAATATATTTGATTTTTTTTTGGCGAATGAATGCGGTGCTGGCGAAAGAATGTGGTGCTGGATCTAGCCCGGGCACAGGGGCTATATCATCAGCCAATCAGCTTGCAGCTGGTGCTAGCAAGCGAACCGCCGGCCGCTGGATGGCACATCTCTAATGCGAGTCTATCCTTACGCGACTACTTTCGAATCTGATTGGCTGACCATTTTTTTTAATGCACATTTTTTTTAATAATCAGGACTCTGACTCAGAGAGTATGCATATAGTTTTAATAAACAATAATAATTTACGGCCTTCTGTCCTGAATCGGCGCGATATAAGGCCATTTTTGAAAATATATAAATTAATTGTATTAAAAAATATAATCAAATCGTGCTTGGGAAAATTTTCCAAGGTGAACTATTTTCTTCAATTTTCCTTCAAATCCTTCAACCTGTGTTTAAGCTATACGACTACGTGAACTGAATCAGGGACGTAGACCACGGGGTCATGCTCCGCCCCCCCCCCCCTGAGCGATCCAGTTTACACTAGATAAAATGGGATTCCGTCAAGCCTTAACCCTCGCCCTACGGGGGGGGGCCTGACAGGCCCCCAGAGGTTTTTCTTTAATAACTTTATACAAATGCTGTGTATCTTGCTGACATTTTTGGTAGCTGAGTGTACAGCAATTATACGTAGGCTGTAAAAATGTATTTGAAATTGGTTGAGAAATTCGGGAAATAATGACGTTTCGATGACGTCATGTTGGTAAAAAAAAAAAAATCGTAGAAATAGAATTTTAAAGCAAATTGCAAACGCAATTTACCAAAGATACAAAATGGCATTTTCTTTACAATAGTAATCTCAGATTTTCAACAAAAAAAAAGTTTTTTGACTCCTAAAATAAAAAAATAATATTTTTTGGGGGAAAAATCCCCACAAAATCAAAATTTTCAAAGATATTAGAAAAACCGGAATATATGTGAGAGAACTAAGTATGGAAAATACCCATACCAAATTTAGAAGTAATATCTTCATTTTTGACTGAGTGATGGCTTCCTAAGTGTAAGAAACTGATGACGTCATTTTTTTTTAATAACTTTTTTGACATTTGTAGACAAGATACGAACAAATAGTTACCTTTTTGTATTTCTGAGCCAAAACTGGTCTAGTAACATGCCTTTTTATTTACATTGATTAATTCATAATTTTGAGGTTTTCTGAAGAGCAAAATCGCTGTTCTGGACGTGGTAAATCCGAGGCCATTCACTTGCCCTGGAAGGTCATCCGTTGACCTGAAACCTAAAAATCGCATACTGTTAGATTCCTCTCATGACAGGCAACATGCTGGTACTCACCGAATTTCTCTAAGTTGCTTGGTTTCGAAGTTAACAGGGGGGCATGTCAGCCCCCCCCCCGTAGGGCGAAGGTGAAAAAAGCTCCCATAGGGCGAGGGTTAACAATACGTCCATGTGCGTTGCATGGAAATAATCGAGTTTGAAATATCTCTGACTGCAACCCCCCCCCCCCCCCCTGCAGATGAAAATGTATTCAGTATTGTGGCCCCTCCCTGAGCAAAATCCTGGCTACGTACATGAACTGAATTGATCGAAGTCTTGCCCCCCCCCCCCCCATGTCAAAATAAAATCCCCCGCCACTGCAGTTGAGGGGTGCGGATAGCGCTAGCATTCTTATTTTGACCAAATGGCGTGGGAAGCATGATTTAGCGTGGTGGGAACTGGTGGGAACCAAGCTTCACACAAATCATGAAGCTGTGCTATACATTCGATGGTTTGCACTTCAATCGATGATAATAGGCCCTCGGATGTATGAAATGAAAATCGATTCCGGCTCCGTATCGATATTTAAGTATAAGAAATAAGAATAACTACTCGAAATATTAGTTATATTTAGGTAAACATACATGGATAACAACATGAATAATGAGCAATAATGATACCAAACTATTATTTTAAGTAAGCTTACTTGTCCAACTAAGAGGACATGCTGATTTTAACACTAAAATTACCGAAGTTAAATATACTTACTGTGCAGATTGAAGCGATAGTTATCATCTGAGACTGAATGGAGGGAATGTACAAGTAATGTGTTCAGTGCAGGTGTATATATTTTCAAGTAAGGAGGTTGTTTATGTTTAAATGTTTATGCATGTTTGTTGGCACGCTATTTTACTAATCTCACGTTGCAGCACATGCCGTACGGAATACGGACACTAGGACGAAGTTTAAACTAATGCGTTAAGTTAACGCCAAATATGTTCCCTACCAACTACCTTACATTGCAGTGTGCATACTGCCAGTAGCGTACCCAGGATTCACTCGAGGAGAGGGCAATTTTTTATCAGGGGGGCATAAAGTACCCCACCAAAAAAACTCAACCGATTTGGCCCACTATATTTTTAGAAGGGCATATTTTCACCCTTTTTCTCTTTAAAAAAAAAATCGACCAAAGAGGGCACGTACAGAGCTTCAGGGGGGGGGGAGAAATTGCCCCGTTTGCCCCCCCCCCCCTTTGTGCACACCTATGCATACTGCATACCATACATAGTTGGGACATTGGCAAGTCATGCCGACGACACGGAAATCTGTATTTATTTATGTGCTTTTTCCGCTTTCTCCGGTTTCCGCCGGCGGTTTATTATCATTGGCAGACCTGCAACAGCAGTCCACCTCACAGCTGCAGACACCTGCAACAGCAGTCCACGTCACAGCTGCAGACACCTGCAACAGCAGTCCACCTCACAGCTGCAGACACATGCAGCAGCAAGACACACAGTTCACACGCCGACACCTGCAGCAGTAGGACACTAGTTTTAACTTCGTCCTAGTGTCCGTAGTCCGTAGTCCGTACGGCATGTGCTGCAAGTTGCAACATGAGACTAGTAAAAATGCGTGCCAACAAACATGCATACACATTTAAACATAAACAACCTCCTTACTTTACACATTCACTGAACACATTACTTGTGCATTCCCTCCACTCAGTCTCAGATGATAACTATCGCTTAAATATGCACAGTAAGTATATTTAACTTTTTTAAATGTTAGTGTTAAAAATCAGCATGTGGTCTTAGTTGGACAATTAAGCTTATTTAAAATAAGAGTTTTTGATATTATTGTTCATGATCCTTGTTGTTATCAACGTATGTTTATATAAAGCTAATATTTCGAGTAGTTATTCTCATTTCTTATACTTAAATATCGATACGGAGCCGGAATTGATTTTCATTTAATGCATCCGAGGGCCCAATATCATCGATTGAAGTGCAAACCATCGAATGTATACCACAGCCTCATGATTTGTGTGAAGCGTGGTTCCCAGGGCCTATTTTATCATGTTAACTGGGGGGGAAAATGCCCCCCCAGTGAGCCGTTTTGCCCCCCCAGTCAAGAAATGTTGCCCACCCTGATTTCAGTATTTCCATGTCATTTTTCGCTTGATAGGTATTCAATTAAAATAAAATATGTTTACCTGGTGATAAATGTATACAAATCCAATGAAAATGTCATGATATTACTAAGTTTTAGTATTTCCCAGCCAAAATAAGTATCTTTACATTATTTCCGGAATATCTTGAATTGCAATATCCTTTGAACATCACCCATTGGCGGCAGAGTGGGGGAGAGGGGGGTGTTGTTGGATCAGGCACGTCGCCACACAATTTGGAGTGGGTGGAGGCAACTGCTGAGCCGATTGTGTTCAAATTTGGAGTGTGGTTAGGGATCTCTCAGTCGCCACATTCTCACAAGTCAGTGGTGGGGTGCTTCTGCACGTGCGCACGTGTGCACCACGTATTTGTATCTCAGAAACTACTTCCCTGATCGAGTTGAAATTCACCATACATTTCCTTTGCGTTCGCGCGTTCATCGCCAACTACGGCGCCTTACTGGTTCGGTAAAAACAGTTATGGAAGAAAAATGACGAATGACCTCAGGGTGAATATATTTTACATTGTGGAGGTCACAGGATACAAATACCACATGGATCTTTGCATTGGCGGATCCAGAACGGGTGGTTGGGGGGGGGGGAATTCCAAAAAGTGTCACACAATTATGAACACGCATCGGATTTGGCTTGCTTATGCATTGGTAGCTGATTTAACCCGCGCCGTGCCGGGGGGGGGGGGGGGCGTTTAGACGCCCCCCTCCCACAGGTTTTTCAAGGATAGCGGAAAAACGGCGGCGCACAGCACCACCGTTTTTAGCATAGCTGTTCAAACATCAATTGTCCACATTATGTTAAAAAAATACCTCGGTTCATCTCAGGTCAGGTCACCAGACCAATTCACGTGACCCCAGCTCCAAAAAAGCTTGTGGTCACACCTAGCCACAGTTTTTGGCCGATAGACATCGTACTTACAGGATTTTATTAAGCCCTAGGTACCTACAATTCGTATATCTCGGATGTTTGATATCAGTGACCTAAGGTCGGGTCAATTTCGTGACCTACCCATTATAAGTCAATGGGGAAATATTCAAATGCTTCCTATTCTGAGGATACGCACGATATCAGCCCAATTCCTTCTAGATAATGTTATCATAGGACATTCTTGAAGACCCAGGTGCAATTTTCGTTCAGTGACCCCTACAGGGTCAGCCGAGGTCATCCGAGGTCACCAACACTTTTGTGTCAATAACTCTCGACAAAACAAAGATAGATAAGTGAAACTGCCACCAATGTGTTTGTCTCGTCGAGGCACGTCTCCCATTGTCCAGCATGACCTAATTGGGTCACCACTTGACCTTGACCTGAGGTCAAATATCTAAGTTGACCTAACCTGGTCACCATGAATATGATTCGAAGTGCCTTGACGAGACAAACACGATGACGCCAAAATTATTACCTTATCATATTCAGGTAATAATTTTTTTGTTGGTGGTCTCGGATGACCTCGGCCGAGGTCATCCGAGGTCACCAACACTTTTGTGTCAATAACTCTCGACAAAACAAAGATAGATAAGTGAAACTGCCACCAATGTGTTTATCTCGTCGAGGCACGTCTCCCATTGTCCAGCATGACCTAATTGGGTCACCACTTGACCTTGACCTGAGGTCAAATATCTAAGTTGACCTAACCTGGTCACCATGAATATGATTCGAAGTGCCTTGACGAGACAAACACGATGACGCCAAAATTATTACCTTATCATATTCAGGTAAAAAGTAATTTGTGAAAACTCTTTTGCTAAAACATAGTTTTTTACATTTGATGAGCTCTGGAGCCTAAGCTATTGATCTGAGCTGAAATATGAGGAGGACACGTGGCGATCCGTGCCGATTGAATGTTTCAAGAGCTTTCCATTGTTTTTTTTCTCGTTTGTTCCTAGCTAGCATAGTTCCTGTGATATCTGGAGGTTTCTGGAGTGAAGTCCTAAAAATGGAAAATTTGAACTTTGATGACCTCTGGTGACCTGTTAAGAAAATGCCGAAATAACTTCAAAATGCTTTTGGACAAGCTTCCTAACGATGTTTTCGGGCTTGGTGTACGTCCCATAGGAGCCGAGTTCGAGGGGGGGGGGGCGTCGAAACGCCCCCCTCCCCCTATGATCTCGAAAACCACGCAACGTAACAAGCAAAAAACGGTGTTAGATAGGTCGAGACAAGCTCTATGGAAAGTATATCGGTATTTTGTTTAGGTCAGGTCAATATTGAGGTCACCAGAGGTGATCAAAGGTCAGATTTTACAGTTTTAGGACTTCGCTCCAGAAATCCCCAGATATCACATGAACTATGATAGCTAGGAACAAACGGAAAAGTAATGGAAAGCTCTTGAAAAATTCAATCGACAGGGTGTCCTCAGATTTTAGCTCAGGTCAATAGTTTAGGCTCCAGAGGTCATCAAATGTCAAAAATGTTATTTTTTTTGGCAAAACTGTTTGTCACAAATAACTTTTTACCTAATAAAGATAAAGCATTACGTTTGACGCCATCATGTTTGTCTCGTCAAGGCACTTTGAATCATGTTAATGTTGACTAGGTTAGGTCAACTGAGAAATTTGATCACAGGTCAAGGTCAAGTGGTGACCCAATTAGATCATGTTGCATATTGGGGGACGTGTCTCGACGAGACAAACACATTGGTACCGTTTTCACTTCTCTATCGTCATTATGTCGATAGTTATTGACAAAACAGTGTTGGCGGTCACGAAATTGACCTGACCTTAGGTCACCGATATACAAAAAAAATCCAAAAAAAAATCCGAAAATTGTAAAAATAGAGTTTCAAAGCAAATTGCAAATAAAAAACGTCAAAAGAAAGGAAATTACATTTTTTTCCAAATGGCTGTCTCGGATTTGTGATTTTTTTACCCCCCAATTTTTTATCGGAAAAATGTCCACAAAATCAATTTTTGTGAATTCGAAAGGTGAATTTCTTAAGCTCGAATACCAAAATCAAGTGACTGGCCCAAATCCGCGGAGGAAAAAAATGGGGTACCTTTTTCCACAAAAAGGTGCCCCCAAAGATGAGGATACCTTTTTGCCCCCCAGTGGTTTTCCCTTAAAATAGGCCCTGGTGGTTCCCACCAGTTCCCACCACGCTAAACCATGCTTCCCACGTCATTTGGTCACAATAAGAATGCTAGCGCTATCCGCACCCCAGTTGAGTCGTTCTTATTGGGTCACGCCAATCCAAGGGGATGATAAAACGTTTTTAGCGTCGGTCACCGATTTTTACGACACTTGGTCTCAAATCAAATTGAACCCCCTGTTTCCCAGAATCAGGTCCATTTTGACCTTACAGGTCTCCTTCAAGGGCAAATTAAATGTCAAAGGACGGGGGACGCTGTGGCGCCCGAAGTTTGCGTCCGATTGTAACACATCATCTAAAATAACCTCAAACCGTGCCCATTTCCAGGATGACAAGTATTCTTAGAGTAAATTTGTTCCCCGTGACCTTCAAGGTCAAAGTTCTTTGTGTGTGTTATATTCTTCACTTGATTCAATGTATGCGTGTGTGAATGCATGGGCCTGAGGCAAGGCGGCGCAGACAGCAGGGGGGGGGGGGGGGGGTATGTGTGTGTGTGTGTGTGTGTGTGTGTGTGTGTGTGTGTGTGTGTGTGTGTGTGTGTGTGTGTGTGTGTGTGTGTGTGTGTGTGTGTGTGTGTGTGTGTGTGTGTGTGTGTGTGTGTGTGTGTGTGTGTGTGTGTGTGTGTGTGTGTGTGTGTGTGTGTGTGTGTGTGTGTGTGTGTGTGTGTGTGTGTGTGTGTGTGTGTGTGTGTGTGTGTGTGTGTGTGTGTGTGTGTGTGTGTGTGTGTGTGTGTGTGTGTGTGTGTGTGTGTGTGTGTGTGTGTGTGTGTGTGTGTGTGTGTGTGTGTGTGTGTGTGTGTGTGTGTGTGTGTGTGTGTGTGTGTGTGTGTGTGTGTGTGTGTGTGTGTGTGTGTGTGTGTGTGTGTGTGTGTGTGTGTGTGTGTGTGTGTGTGTGTGTGTGTGCGTGTGCGTGTGCGTGTGTGTGTGTGGGTGTGTGTGTGTGGGTGTGGGTGTGGGTGTGGGTGTGGGTGTGGGTGTGGGTGTGGGTGTGGGTGCGGGTGCGGGTGCGTGTGCGTGTGCGTGTGCGTGTGCGTGTGCGTGTGCGTGTGCGTGTGCGTGTGCGTGTGCGTGTGCGTGTGCGTGTGCGTGTGCGTGTGCGTGTGCGTGTGCGTGTGCGTGTGCGTGTGCGCGTGCGCGTGCGCGTGCGCGTGCGCGTGCGCGTGCGCGTGCGCGTGCGCGTGCGCGTGCGCGTGCGCGTGCGCGTGCGCGTGTGCGTGTGCGTGTGCGTGTGCGTGTGCGTGTGCGTGTGCGTGTGCGTTTGCGTGTGCGTGTGCGTGTGCGTGTGCGTGTGCGTGTGCGTGTGCGTGTGCGTGTGCGTGCGGGTGCGCGTGTGCGTGCGCGCGCGGGTGTGCGTGTGTACATGCTTGTGTGCTTTCGTTTGTTTATATGTCTGAGTATAATTATATTAATTTATCCCCATAACACCTAACTATAGTCAGATCTGGGTTTCGAGTGGGCGCTACTAGCTCGGCTATCTGTCCGCCCGAATCTCAGATAAAATCCTTTACTAATACAGGTGGCGGCTATCCTTTCCATGCAACAAAAAAAAAAAGACATATCGGGGAGTGGTGTGACCTAACGTGATTGCATAACCCTATCCTTATTAAACACTCTGGTAATTAACGTACTCTGGTCACATGGGCATGGAAGGGCACTCCTGCCTACCTATTAATGGGTAGGGGATTTTTTTTAAAAACAAAAATGACGGGGAACGCTGTAGCGCCCAACTTTGGGCGCTAACTTGAAGATCACGGGGCACAACTCTAAGAATGCTTGTCATTCTGGAAATGGAAAGGACGGGGAAAAAATCCTGTCTTTTGACCATGAATTTGACATTTAAGGTCACGGGCTTGCACTTGAAGGCCACGGGGCACAACTCTGAACATTCTAGTCATCTTGGAACTGGCCACAAGGAATCGTTTGACACCAATTTGTCGCGAACGGACGGTAACTTTGGGCGCTGCAGCGTTCCCCGTCGTTTGACCTTGAATTTGATCTTGAAGAAGACCAGTAAGGTCAAAATGGACCTGATTTTTTAAAACAGGAGGTTCGTTTTGACGTTAGTCCTTAGGACTAAATCGCGTAAAAATCGGTGACCGACGCTGAAAACGTTTCTGTGGAGCTGTGGACATCATGGACATTGGACATTCATCCAAGCTATTTTTAGGCGCCCCGAGTGTGAAAGGTGCAATACGTCAGCACCTGCAACGCCTCGCCTGACATTAAAAAAGTGTCACGGTTATTTCACGGGGGTCCGGGCCTCTTCGTAAGCGCCGTCCAGGGCGCTATCAGGAGTGGAGGAGGGGGCAAAAGCGTATTATTGGTTTCGAAGGTCACTGGTGCCCGGTCACCGTCGGAGGGAAGCTGAAGGCGTCAGGGCGTCATCATTCTGAGTGCACCGGGACACCGCATCGCTTTCGGGACGGGAAGGTGCCATTCGGGGGCGATATGATACCTTCCGAGGGTGGCAAGACGTCTTCCGAACTCCGAAGGCGGCATAATGCACTCTGAGGGCGTCAAAATGTCTTCTGAGGGCGGCAAAAAATGTTTTCCGAGGGCGGCATAATGCGCTCTGAGGGCAGCAAGAAGCCTTCCGAGGGCGGCAATATGTCTCCGAAGGCGGCATGATGCCTTCCAAGAGCAGTATAATGCGCTCTGAGGGCAGCAGGATGACTTCCCAGGGCGGCATATTGCACTCTGAGGGCGGCATAATGTGCTCTGAGGGCGGCAAGATGCCTTCCGAGGGCCACAAGGCATCTTCCGAGGTCGACTTAATGCACTTCGAAGGGGGAAAGTGTTTTCCGAGGGCGGCAAGATGTTTTCCGAGGGCGGCATGATGCTTTCCGAGGGCGGCATAATGCTCTCTAGACTCTGATGAGCACATGATGCCTTCCAAGGGCGGCATAATGCGATCTGAGGGCGGCAACATGCCTTCCGAGGGCGGCAAGATGTCTTCCGAGGGCGGCATGATGCCTTCCAAGAGCGGCATATTGCGCGCTGAGGGCGGCAGGATGCCTTCCGAGGGCGGCATGATGCCTTCCAAGAGCGGCATATTGCGCGCTGAGGGCGGCAGGATGCCTTCCGAGGGCGGCATATTGTGCTCTGAGGGCGGCATAATGTGCTCTGAGGGCGGAAAGATGCTTTCAGAGTGCGACAAGACATCTTCAGGGGGCGGCATAATGCACTCCGAGGGCGGCAAAATGTCTTCCGAGGGCGACACGATGTTTTCCGAGGGCGGCATGATGCCTTCCAAGGGCGGCATAATGCCTTCCAAGGGCGGCGATGTACCTTCTGAGGGCGGCATAATGCGTTGCTAGGGCGGCAAGCTGTCTTCTGAGGGTGCCAGGGTGCCTTTCAAAAGTGCTACGACGTTGTCGGTAGACACAAGGGCGCCCTGGCGGCCTCCCGAGAACGCTAAGGTGCCTTCGGCGCCGGTAAATCCTTTGCAAGAACAGCGGAAGGCGCCACGGTGCCCGAGGGCGCCGTTTTCTAAGGCAGGGAGGTTTCAGCCCCTACGCCCATGGGCGTCGCCACCACTAGGGACACTAGGGACATTGTCCCTAGTAATTTTCAAATCCTCAAAATCTACTAAGGACTGTCCCTAGCAAAATTCGAAACTGCCTTTGCTGGGGTCATGCTGGGGACACGGGACATGTCCCTAGTAACTTTGAGATAGATAACCTCAACATCATCAAAAGTTGAAGTACACATGAACTGGCGTGCGTTCAACGAGCAGGCATTCCTAAATGATGTCCGTAACATCGATTGGCACTCAGTAGTCGGTAGAGATAATCCATGTGAACACCAATGGAATGAATTTGCTGATGTCACGAACCGTCTGCTCGACAAACATGCTCCCATCCGCAGGTTCAAGGTCCACAATCCCTCTCCTCCTCCCGTCAGCCGCGAGACCTTAGACCTCATGCGCCAGCGCAGGGAGGCCCTGAGAAACGCTGACAGAGACACCTATCACCGTCTTAACATACTGACTAAGCGCGCAATTAGGAAGGATAGGCGCGAGGACCTCACTGAGCGCGTGCAATCCACCCCTGCTTCACGCCTTTTTAAACAGCTGAAATCAGTCATTGCTCCCAAGCGTGGTCCCTCAGTGTCTCCCGTCAACCTGTCAGCGGCAGACCTTAACCAGTATTTTTGCTCCATAGGGAGATCGACGCGGGACGCTGTGATGGCAGAGTTCGAGCGCTCTGGACGCCTGCCCCTGAACACTAGGCTTCCACGTGTCCACACCGGGGCTCTCAACATCCTTCCCGTGTCACGAGACCAGCTTCGGAGCGTCATTCTCGGTCTGCCTAACAAGGACTCATGTGTGCCGGGTGATGTGCCCATCAAAATTGTTAAGCTTTGTTTTAATGACATCGGGCATCTTTTACTGCGCATCATTAACACTAGCATAGTCACTGAATCAGTCCCTGCCAGCTGGAAGTGTGCCGTCGTCATCCCTCTTCATAAAAGAGGTGACCCTTCCCAAGCATCCAATTTCCGACCCATCACCAACGTTCCGGCCATTTGCAAAATCATTGAGAAACTTGTCCATCAGCAGATCACCGCCTACCTTCATCACCACTGTCTATTCAGTTCGGACCAGCACGGTTTTATGTCGCGCCACTCCACCACCACTGCTCTTTTATCTATGACCGAACAGATCCTCCAGGGTATGGACCAATCAGAAATATCTCTTTTAACGTTAATTGACCTCAGTCGCTGCTTTGATGTCGTGGACCACGCGACACTGCTGAACAGCCTTGAGCAGCTTCAGATTTCAACAGGTTGGATCAAGAGCTACCTGGCAGGTCACACACAGCGCGTGCGGGTGGGTGACACTCTCTCCGAGCCCCTTACCATTGACATCGGGACATATCAGGGCAGCTGCCTGGGGCCACTGCTGTTCAACGTCATCAGCAACAACATCAGCTGCTACATCCCCTCCAGCATCAGCGGCTTCCGCACCTCCTTGGTCCGCTATGCCGATGATTCCCAGGTGGCAATCATTGGCCCCCGCAGCAGGCTACCAGAGCTGCAAGCTGGCGCTGGAGAATATTCTCGATATGATGTGCACCTGGTTCCTCTAGCATGGTATGCTGGTGAATGCCAGCAAGACAGAGCTCCTCCTGTGCGGCGACCGTCGCAAGCTGGTCCAAATCAGGGATCCCCCACAGATCAAGTTCATGGGCCAGCTCCTGCCTTTCTCCAAGTCCGTGAAAAACCTAGGGGTAGTCATGGACTCTGAACTCTCTTGGGCGGCGCACATAGACCACATCATCAACTGCTGTTTCGGTATCCTTATCGGACTCATGCACATCAGACATATCATTCCATTGAGTGTACTACCGAGGATAGTTGACGCCCTGGTCCTTTTCCATGTACGGTATTGTGTACAAGTCTACGGGAGCGCTAACCGCACGAACATTACCAAGTTGCAGAAAGTGTTTAACTTCTCAGCCAGGGTCATTTCCGGGAAGCGAAAGTATGACCATATTTCCGATGTCATCGGTGATCTCAGATGGTTGGGTACGTCTGACATGGTGTCATATTTTGATCTTTGTCTGCTGCACGGTATACTCACTTACGAAAAACCTGACTTGTTGCGTTCGTGCATTACATACAACCGCAAGCATGTGCGCCGTGATACTAGGCAGTCTCACCATCTAAGCTTGCCCCGTGTCAGAAACAATCATGGGAAACGACGATTTGTGTACCGAGCTGCTGAGCTGTATAACCGACTCGTGATCGCCAATGGGCACTCTGGCCTGGCTATGCCACCGTTCAAGACCAAGATTCGTGACTTGCTACTTGCATGATTTGTCCATTGTAAATATTTGTGTAATTTTTTTGTCTTCTTTTTTAGTCGTATTAAGGTTGATTTGACAACTGTCTGATCGTGTTCGATGGTCGTGGAATAACCCTGTCACAGTGGAACGACCTGATTATGTGAAATAAATACTTGAATTTTTACAAGTAACGTTGAGACCGAGGCGAGTGGCGACGCCCTTGAAGGCACAGATTTGGCTGTACGTGGTCGCATAGGCGGATCCAGGGGGGGGGGGCAAACGGGGCCATGCCCCCCCCCAAAAAAAAACGGTCAAAGGGGGGCAAACTATGTTTTGCCTCCCCCCCCAAGACAAGTCTAATGCACGCTTAAAATGCATTTTTGGAGCGTTTTTGGGCATCCTAAGAAGGAAATTTCCAGATGTTGTTTTTGTAAATGCAAAAAAAAAGTAAAAAAAAAAACTCGACCAATGTCCGTATACTGAGCGATTCAGTTAACACTAGATAAAATGGGATTCTGCTGAGCTCATTAACATTACGCCTATGAGCGTTGCATGGAAAGAATTGAGTTAGAAATATTTTCGACCGCACCCCCCCCCCCCCCCCCCCAGAGGTGAAAGTGGCTTCGACCTTAAGGTATCAATGTGTTCCTAGTAGTTTTGAAACCGTGGCGACGCCCCTGCCTACGCCTCCTGGATCCGCCACTGGTCCCAGCTATGGTCAGGCTCTCAAGGTAGTACCGAGGCTTTCGCATGCAGAGTGAGGGCCTTCTCAGACAGAGAAAGGGCTATGTCGGCCTCGCCGAGAACCCCTCAGACCCTCCCGGGTTCCACAGAGGCCTCTCATCTCATCATAATCCCCTTAGACCAACCAAGGCCCTCTCAGGTCCCACTGAGATCCCTCAGGTCATCTGAGACTCATCAGGCCAACTAAGGGCCCCTCAGGTCCAACCGAGGTCTCTTAGGCCGGCTGAGGCCCCTAAGACCGATCGAGGCCCTCTCAATCTGGTGGAGGGCCTTCTCAAGCCAGCAGAGAACCCCTCTAGAAATCAAGGGTCCATGCCCGATCTCATGGGCATTATCGTCGCAAGAAATGAAAAAGTTGCAGTTGATAACTTAGTCACATTGAGCAAAAACTTGAACTGTGTGACGCATGCCACAATGCCACTTGAAAATAAAGGCTGTGGATGCTCTATATAGTGTTCAAGTTTGATCATAAATAAATGGTAATCCGTGCGGGAACGAGAAAGACGGAAATTATATGAAATATATATTATATAATATTGCAGGATGGGTGGGCCCTTATCGCCAAGTGCCCTTTTTCGGGAAAAGCTGCCCCCCCCCCCCAACCGAAACTATGTGGCGCCGGCCCTGGTTCCTACGTCACCATTTCCTCACTAGATTTTAGGTTTAATACCATATATTTGTAGTATACATCCAGTGCATAACAATGTATCAATTATAATCCAATCCCGCCCTCTGCGTGGGCAAAATCTGACGCGTATTACCGCCAGATAAGCTGAAAAATACCTTTATTGGAAGACATACAGCGTTCCATAACAAAATGTACACAAATTTGCCTCAATTATGCCTAAAACAACCCCAGATATGAATAGGGATCACAGTTATGCATCATCTGCTGAGCGTACTATTTTAGAAATGTTTGAAATTGCGACCCGAATACCACCTATTTTCCCATAGCCCACCATGCTAAAGCCGGCTCGATGTAGCAATGGTGACGTCACGACTCAAGTGTTGCCAGGAAAATTAACAGGAGCTGTATGAGACGAAGGCACAGACGATGGACAATGCCACGAATCTTGTTTCGTTATCCTAGCTCAATTATAAACGCTAAATCGATTCGTCAACGCCAAGCTCTACTATCGGGTATATGGCGGACCGGTGCATAGAACGGGACTTTGAGGCGATAACTTCATCCGCTGCTCGGAGATTAAGATTACCGACCAAAATCCATCAAACTTAGTCCCCATGAATAATTTTCATCAGAGCACGGGAATCGCAGGTGGCGAAGGTTTGCGGACTTTTTTTGAAAAGTGTGACGCTCTAGTGACCACTGACCAGCGACCACTGTCCAGGTCGGGAAGGTGCAGGGGCAGTGCAGTGAGCGACTGCAGCGTGACGTGCGAGTGTCGCCGGCTGACAGAACGATCACGCTCTGATCAGGGCCGGCCAGACGGCGTGCAGCACGGCTCGCTAGAGTGCGCCAGTATCAGGCCAGGAGCGTCATTAATGTGTCGTTCGTGCCGAGAATGTGCACGACCCTGTTCCGCGACCTCTGGTCTAAGCCGCTGGATACCAATCAAGTATGGTTGGTTACGCAAATCAATACGTGATAATTGAGCTGTGAATTCTACTTCGAGCGTGAGGGAGAGCGTCGAACGGTTTTGACAAGAACTCATAATTTTTATGTAACTTAATCCGCGCCCAGATGGGCCTAAGGGACAACTTCACCCTGGTGTGGGAAGGTCAAAATGACACTCCTACTAACTCGAAAACTCTTGTTTTCGTCTGCCTAGCTCTTTTAGAGCTAGGAAGACGCGTGGCATAAACAGACTTCGAAAACTATGAACAAAATCAATCCAAATCATTTCGGTCATTTTTGGCCCAGGTCAATATTAAGGTCACAAGAGGTCACCAAGGGTCAAATTTGGCAACCTATGGGGTTTGCTCCAGACCCTCATATATCTCAGGAACTACGAAATCTAGATACAAACAAAAAGCAATTGCCAGCAATTAAAAGACTGATAATTGTCCAGACATTCTCTGGAATGCGTTTAGGTACTACATGCTTGTTCGGTTCGGCTGAAGGCGGACTGGCTGATAATATCAGGCTTAGCATGAGCAAACAACAGAACACATCCAAAAATCTTCCCAAGCATCCCATGGCGCTGACTTGACCACAGTACTAAGCTCAGGAACGTCTACATTTTGATAACATCTGCTGGGACCGTTCCTACTCGCGGAGGGCAGCGGGCCGAGCGGGGAGGGAGCCATCCACTAAACTCCCCCACCGACATCCGTCCCTGAGCATATGTCCTCCTCAGGCGGCGACGGGATCAGGGCAGCCTGCCTCCCATGCCAGGCTGGCCTCAGGCAGGCGCAGGCTGGCCTCAGGCAGGCGCAGGCTGGCCTCAGGCAGGCGCAGGATGGCCTCAGGCAGGCGCAGGCTGGCCTCAGGCAGGCGCAGGCTGGCCTCAGGCAGGCGCAGGATGGCCTCAGGCAGGCGCAGGCCCTTCCCAAAACAGGGCATGCAACAGGGCAACAGGGCTATGACTACACATTCCAAGGGCCCGCTGTAAAATGAAACAGAAACACGGCTCAAATAGCGTGCGAGGTATAACATGTTTATGCATGTACATCACCATGGCGCAGAGTGCTGACTGCTGGTCCTTCCTGTCCGACCGCGGCGTGGGCCCCGGCCCCATCTCTGCGACGGAGAGATGCGACGGAGATGTTTCGGTTAATTATTTAATATTCCTTAGTTACGCACATTTGAATCTGGCGCGTGCTGTGACCAACACAGACATCGGAGCGACTTGATTTTGTTTTGCCGTGGATCGTCACAGAGCTTGAAACTGTCGTATGTGCAAATTTCACCGTCATCGGTGCTGCCGTCTGTGCTTTGCGTGCAGACTGGTTATTGATTCGACTCTGATTGAATCGATTGGAATCGTTCAATCAAAATTCCTTGAATCAACAAATAATTGATTCACCACCAGATCTTTTGATTCATGAATCGTGATTGAATCAAAATCCCCATCAAATCAAGGCTGATTGAATCAAAAGATTTAACGATTCTTAACGATTCCAGTACACTTGTAAATTGTGCAAATACATGCAGTCCCAGTGGCTACATTCATTTATACTGAAATAGTATTGCTGTAACAATGTTTTAATGATCATATATATATGTATGCTTCCATTTGTATTTATTTGACATAAATTCACCACATATTTAAATGTTGAATCAAACGTGAATCGATTAAAATATTTGTTTTGATTCTTTGAATCAGAAAGAATCAATTCTCAATTTTGTCTCAGTGAATCGAATGATGAGGGGGGAATCATTCGGATTCCAAAATGAATCATGATTGAATCGTTCCAAAAAAGTTGAATCAATCACCAGTCTGTTTGCGTGTGAATAAAGAAATGAAGGCACACGAACAGACAGACAGAAACAGACAGACGTACAGCTAGAAAATTAGTGATATAGACAAGCGGTCCCCGCTTGCTTCGCTGCGCAAAGAGGCGACGCCGTTGGCGTCGGTGGTGCCATTAACTTATTTGGGGTTACACTGAATCGTTGGAAAATTGCATTTATCAACCTGTAATCCGTCAAACGGGAGTGCGTTTCAAGCGCAGCATGTTCTTTGATAATGTATATAACAATATGATATTTGGTGGCAAGCTTTGCCGACCCGAATTACGCCGACCAAAAAACAGGCATTACAGCGTTGTATTTATTTAGCGGCCCCGCTCAGCTGAGGTCCCTAGAACCCGATATCGTAGTTCGAGCTAATGCTAAAAGCTTTTTCAAGCGCCGGCTATTTGGATTGGATTAATAATTGCGAGAGAAGGAAAACATGCCCCCTTCTGGCGCGTGCTGTGACCGACGCCGGCATCGGAGCGACTTCATTTTTTTTGCCGTGGATCGTCACAAAGCTTGAAGCTGTCGTGTGTGAAAATTGAACCGTCATCGGTGCTGCGGTCTATGCTGTGCGTGTGGCTAAAGAAATGAGGACACATACCAGGGACTCGTCTAAGGAAATTTGAATGGGGAGGGGGGGGGGGGCAGGCTTGAGATGACTTATTTTCATTTTACCTGTTATTGTCCACGAACAGTCACACTTACTCTTGTTTTTCCATAGTCCATTGATATCGTTCCAACGGGCAGTAATATTCATAAAATTAATAGTTGTGCATTCGAACAATTGTGTTGAGATGATTGATGAACAGCCAAATTACACATTGTTATTAACCGCCATTGACAGGGGGAGCAAAAGAAAGTCGCACAGAGGCTCTTAAAGGAAATAGTTCACCTTGGAAAATTTTATCCAACACGTTTTGATTATATTTTTAATACAATTTCTTTTTATATTGTCAAAAATGGCCTTATATCGCGCCGATTCAGGACAGAAGGCCGTAAATTTGCATTGTTTATCAAAACTATATGCATACTCTCTGAGTCAGAGTCCTGACGTCACGCGAATGTAAAAAATGGTTCAGCCAATCAGATTCGAAAGTAGTCGCGTAAAGATAGACTCGCATTGGAGATGTGCCAACCGGCGGCCGGCGATTCGCTTGCTAGCACGAGCTGCAAGCGGATTGGCTGATGGTATAGCCTCTGCCCGGACTAGAACCAGTACAACATTCTTTCGCCAGCACCGCATTCCTTCGCCAAAAACTCAAATATATTCGGCTGGAGAGTCTTTTCAGTCAAGAAAACTTGCAGATAGGGGTTTCCCAACACGGGCTACAAAACTGCTATCTAAGTTTAAAACTAATGTTGAAGGTGAACTATTTCCTTTAAAGGGAGATAATCACCTTTGTATTTTGTTAGCAACAATTTATTTGGCTACCGTTATGGTATTAAAATGATGTGATCTAAATTTAAGAATTAAATACAATTATTCCCTAATTCAAAGTTGAAAGCTTGGGAAAATTAATGATCGGTATTTTCCCTCCACTATTGGAAAGCGCAACATCCGGCGCTTTTGCATCAATATGTTCAACGTTGTTGAATGGACGCTTATAAACAAATCGCCGACGCTAATTAGGTTGCACTCGGGGGTCAACATAAACATAAACATAAACATAAACTGCCAATTGTAATGAACTTTTCAAATTATTGTTGATTGTTCATAAAAGTTTGGCACATATTCGCAAAACATAGAGTGCAGGAAACATATTGCATACCTTCATGATAAATAGCAATGCGTAGGGAGGCTAATTTACTGAATTCGTTACCGAGTACTTGCTGAGTACCGACCGATATAAGCGTGGATCGCTTATCGGTATGCAACTGCCAATATCTTTCGGTAGGAATGTTTATAGGCAAAATGTGATGAATTTACATCACAATTTGGCGTCGTCTATCGATTTCAGGTGCCAACTCCATTTTGTGGAAAAAGGTGATTATCTCCCTTTAAAAAATGATCACTGTCCCAGTTTTCAGCATATATTTTGGAGCTTAGATGAACTGGACAAAAGGATGGATTAGTGTTGGACATTACTCCAAAACCTTAAACCAAGTAACATGACTAATGAATGAATGTAATGTCATATTCATTTGAACCTTCCTGCAAGTAACACCAATAAAGTTAAAAATTTAGGCATTTTTAAACTATGATGTATATTTAACCCTATTTGTAACAGGGGGGGGGGGGGGGGGGATTCCGCCCCTCCCCTCATGTATTTCGCATATATCTCCAGAACATCTTAGAGCAGGCCCATACAATTTTAAGACTTTTCATAGAATTGAATACCGCATTTGGAGTCAAAATTTTTAGTTCTTATCCTGAACAGAGGCGGTTCCAGGGTCCAGTTTTGGGTGGGTTCGGAGGCGACAATTGGCGATAATACGGAAATGCGATCTGCACGGTTTCTTCCTAACTGCATCAAGTTTAAATGGGTTACATCGGTTTACGGTGATTGCAGCAAGTGAAAATTAGTTAATGTTAATGAAAATTCATAAAAATTGCATGGCAGAGGCGGTTTCAGGGTCTTGAAAAGGGGGGGGGGGTTCCAGGAAGTATTCAATGCTTGGCGGGAATCCAATAGAGCGATGTAAGGGGCATTTATAGCTATCAAGATGTAAAAGATAGCTTCTGCTTCCATTATTTGCATAATGTATTACATATAGAGTTTCAGGGGCGTGTCCAGGAACATGAAAGGGGGGGGGGGTGACTGGCATGGAGATGACGATAAGCCAGCGATAACGGCGCAATAGACGTTTAGCTTATAATGATATATGCACATATGAGGCCAGAAAAGGGAATAAAGTCATTTTTGGCAGAGGGGCGCTCAGGAATGGAAGAAAGGGGGTCATATTATTGCAAGGAAACTAAGAGGCATGGGCGTACAATAACATAACATACTGCAGTTTTCGGATCAAACACGCACCACAGGCGAACCACTACGAACGATTATAAGATAATAGGCGAGTCCAGGTAGGGTAAAAAGGGGGTAAGCAATGTCAATTGAAGTTGTAAGTGAAATAGTCACTGTTGACTAGTTAGTATCATACTAGTGGATAATATACTTATCAAAAGGTCTTGCGCCGCCCCAGTTTGGATCCTGGATACGCCTATGATGAAGAACAACATGCAAAAAGGAACTATCTACGATCAGTAACATATTTATAGTGCTGGGTAGCAACTTGTCTCCGGTTAATATTTGTTTTCCCAATTTAACTCCCTTTTTCACTAACCTGGTACCGCCTATGGCAAAAATATGATGTATAACTGTTTTGTCTAATGCCACAATCGCATACCATTTCATTTATAAAAAAAACATAAAAAATGGTTTGATTACGCATTTACTTCACCCCCATATTGGGTGACCTGCACACGCTTATGATTTCTGAATTTTCAAACGTCACCGTCATATATCAATTTCCAATTCAATCTCTATTGATTCCTATTAGTTGTGTTAAAATCGGTCGATAAACATGAAAGCTATGTTGGATCAAAAATACCACTAAAATTTGTCGTTTTTGCCCCCCTGTTGCCCCCCTATCCAAAATTTAGATATTATTATTTAGAAATGTAGATCGTGTGAGAGGAACCAAACACCGTTTCATTTTTGAAAATCAGACTGGTAGATCTCGAGATCTCCGGGGGGGGGGGGGCGGCGGAATCCGCCCCCCATGTTACAAATAGAGGTAGCCAGGAGCCTGTTAACCCGCACCAAAAAACTCACCGGATTTGGCCCACTATATTTATGGAGGGGCATATTTTCAACATTTTTTTTCTTCATAAAAATGAAAAAGTATTCATTTTTGTCGAAATAAAAATGGAAGAAGATTGATGTTAGGGGCTTCGGACCCTATTTCCAAAGGGGCACATACGGCAAAGGGGGCTCGTACGGACCTTCAGGGGGGGGGGGGGGGGGCAATTGCCCCGTTTGCCCCCCCCCCCTTGGGTACGCCTATGTGTAGGTAAAGATGTCATTTTCAAGCTACATTTGTAAATTTAGCCATACGTCCATTCTGGCTGTCATCTGTCAATAAAATTTACCCGCCCTTGACTGGGGGTCTCAGCCGAACGCCATTGACTGGGAGGGGGGGGGGGGGCGGGGATCTCCGAAGTAATGATCGCAGCGAGACGCGCAAGGCGGCATTCGAAAGCTCTCAATGAAGCACATCTAAAGCATTCTCGAAAGGTTCACATTGAGATCACATGTCAGGTCACGGTCAGGCCAAAGGTCAAAATCGATATATTTGAGTATATGGGACATACCTAGGTACCACTGGCGGATCCAGCCGTCGGTTTGGGGGGGGCAACTTTTTGTGGCAAAAAGGTACCCTCATTTTTTTTTCGCCGCGGATTTGGGCCGGTTACCTTATTTTGGTATTCGAGCATAAGAAATTCACTTTTCAAATTCACATCAAAACAAAATTGGGGTTGAAAAAAAATGGAAATCCGAGAGCCATTTTGAAGAAAATGTCTTTTCCCTTCTTTTCGCGTGTTTTATTTGCAATTTGCTTGAAAACTCTGATTTCTACGATTTGCCAAACATTTATCGTTTTTCCACCAAAAATGGCATGACATGACGTCATTAAAACGTCATTATCTCCCAAAATACTACATCAATTTCATTTAGAGTTGGTGAGAAGACTTAGACTTGATGCAGGATAAGGTACTGAAAGTTTCACGTTGATATCTATCATAGTTTTCAGGTTATTGAGAAAATCAGGGAGGGGAAGATTCTGCCCTCCCCCCCCCCCCCCCCCCCCCCCCCCGCGGGTTCGGACAAAAAATCACATAGAGGTCAAAGGTCAAGGTCACGGGGACGAATACGATATTTTAAGCTTTGGTACCAGCTTGTGTACCCTCTAGTTTTTAGTTTACCGTCCGATTTGCTTGCAATGGGCAAAAAGGGACTCGTCGGCATCCCAGCTTGCGTCAGGAAAAACAAAAAAAATCACCTAGAGGTCCAAGGTCAAGGTCACGGGGACGAATACGAGATTCTAAGCTTCGGTACCAGCTTGTGTACCATCTAGTTTTTTTGTTTACCGTCCGATTTGCTCGCAATGGGAAAAAGGGACTGGCCGGCACCCCACCTTTCGTCAGGAATAACAAAAAAATCACCTAGAGGTCAAAGGTCAAGGTCACGGGGACGAATACGAGATTCTAAGCTTCGGTACCAGCTTGTGTACCCTCTAGTTTTTTTTCGTTTACCGTACGATCTGCTCGCAATGGGAAAAAGGGACTCGCTGGCACCCTAGCTTGCGTCAGGTAAAACAAAACATCACCTAGAGGTCAATGGTCAAGGTCACGGGGACGAATACGAGATTTTAAGCTTCGGTACCAGCTTGTGTATCTTCTAGTTTTTTTTTCTCGTTTACCGTCCGATTGGCTTGCAATGGTCAAAAAGGGACTCGACGGCACCCCAGCTGGCGTCAGGAAAAACAAAACATCACCTAGAGGTCAAAGGTCAAGGTCACGGTGACGAATACGAGATTTTAAGCTTCGGTACCAGCTGGTGTACCTTCTAGTTTTTTTGTTTACCCTCCGATTTGCTCGCAATGGGCAAAAAGGGACTCGCCGGCACGTTAGCTTGCGTCAGGAAAAACAAAAAGTCAGCCAGAGGTCAAAGGTCAAGGTCACGGGGACGAATACGAGATTTTAAGCTTCGGTACCAGCATGGTGTACCCTCTAGGTTTTTCGTTTACCGTCCCATTTCCTCGCAATGGGCAAAAAGGGACTCGCCGGCACCCCACCTTGCGTCAGGAAAACAAAAAAATCACCAAGAGGTCCAAGGTCAAGGTCACGGGGACGAATACGAGATTTTAAGCTTCGGTACCAGCTTGTGCACCTTCTAGTTTTTTCGTTTACCGTCCAATTTGCTCGCAATGGGAAAAAGGGACTGGCCGGCACCCCACCTTTTGTCAGGAATAACAAAAAATTACATAGAGGTCAAAGGTCAAGGTCATGGGGACGAATACGAGATTTTAAGCTTCGGTACCAGCTTGTGTACCCTCTAGTTTGTTTTAGTTTACCGTCCGATTTGCTTGCAATGGGCAAAAAGGGACTCGACGGCACCCCAGCTTGCGTCAGGTAAAACAAAATATCACCTAGAGGTCAAAGGTAAAAGTCACGGGGACGAATACGAGATTCTAAGCCTCGGTACCAGCATGGTGTACCCTCTAGTTTTTTAGTTTACAATCCGATTTGCTCGCAATGGGCAAAAAAACTCGCCGGCACGTTAGCTTGCGTCAGGAAAAACAAAAAGTCATCTAGAGGTCAAAGGTCAAGGTCACGGGGACGAATACGAGATTCTAAGCTTCGGTACCAGCATGGTGTACCCTCTATTTTTTTGTTTACCGTCTGATTTGCTCGCAATGGGCAAAAATGGACTCGCCGGCACCTTAGCTTGCGTCAGAAAAAAAACAAAACATCACCTAGATGTACAAGGTCAAGGTCACGGGAACGAATACGATATTTTAAGCTTCGGTACCAGCTTGTGTACCCTCTAGTTTTTTCGTTTACCATCCGATTTGTTCGCAATGGGAAAAAAGGGACTCGCCGGCTCCCCACCTTGCGTCAGGAATAATACAAAATCACATAGAGGTCAAAAGTCAAGGTCACGGGGACGAATACGATATTTTAAGCTTCGGTACCAGCTTGTGTACCCTCTAGTTTTTAGTTTACCGTCTGATTTGCTTGCAATGGGCAAAAACGGACTCGTTGGCATCCCAGCTTGCATCAGAAAAAAAAACCTAGAGGTTCAAGGTCAAGGTCACGGGGACGAATACGAGATTTTAAGCTTCGGTACCAGCTTGTGTACCCTCTAGTTTTTTAGTTTACCGTCCGATTTGCTTGAAATGGGCAAAAAGGGACACGACGGCACCCCAGCTTGCGTCAGGTAAAACAAAACATCACCTAGAGGTCAAAGGTAAAGGTCACGGGGACGAATACGAGATTATAAGCTTCGGTACCAACATGGTGTACCCTCTAGTTTTTTATTTTACAATCCGATTTGCTCGCAATGGGCAAAAAGGAACTTGCCGGCACGTTAGTTTGCGTCAGGAAAAATACAAAGTCATCCAGAGGTCAAAGGTCATTGTCACGGGGAAGAATACGAGATTATAAGCTTCGGTACCAGCTTGTGTACCCTCTAGTTTTTTTCGTTTACAGTCCGATCTGCTCGCAATGGAAAAAAGGGACTCGCTGGCACCCTAGCTTGCGTCAGGAAAAACACAAAATGACATAGAGAGGTCAAACGTCAAGGTCACAAGGAAGAATACGAGATTTTAAGCTTCGGTACCAGCTTGTGTACCCTCTGGTTTTTTCGTTTACCATCTGATTTGCTTGCAATGGGCAAAAATGGACTCGACGGCACCCCAGCTTGCGTCAGGAAATACAAAACATCACCTAGAGGTCAAAGGTCAAGGTCACAGGGACGAATACGAGATTTTAAGTTTCGGTACCAGCTTGTGTACCTTCTAGTTTTTTTTTCGTTTACCGTGATATTTGCTTGCAATGGTCAAAAAGGGACTCGACGGCACCCCAGCTTGCGTCAGGAAAAACAAAACATCACCTAGAGTTCAAAGGTCAAGGTCACGGTGACGAATACGAGATTTTAAGCTTCGGTACCAGCTTGTGTACCCTTTCATTTTTTTTGTTTACCGTCCGATTTGCTTGCAATAGGCAAAAAGGGACTCGACGGCACCCCAGCTTGCGTCAGGAAAAACAGAACATTACCTAGAGGTCAAAGGTCAAGGTCACGGGGACGAATACGAAATTTTAAGCTTCGGTACCAGCTTGTGTACCCTCTAGTTTTTTTTGTTTACCGTCCGTTCTGCTCGCAATGGAAAAAAAATACTCGCTGGCACCCTAGCTTACGTCAGGAAAAACAAAAAATCACATAGAGGTCAAAGGTTAAGGTCACGGGGACGAATACGAGATTTTAAGCTTCGGTACCAGCTTGTGTACACTCTAGTTTTTTTCGTTTACCGTCCGATTTGCTTGCAATGGGCAAAAAGGGACTCGTTGGCACCCCAGCTTGCGTCAGGTAAAACAAAACATCACCTAGAGGTCAAATGTAAAGGTCACGGGGACGAATACGAGATTCTAAGCTTCGGTACCAGCATGGTGTACCCTCTAGTTTTTTAGTTTATAATCCGATTTGCTCGCATGGGCAAAAAGGAACTCGCCGGCACGTTAGCTTGCGTCAGGAAAAAAAAAGAAGTCATCCAGAGGTCAAAGGTCAAGGTCACGGGGACGAATACGAGATTCTAAGCTTCGGTACCAGCATGGTGTACCTTCTAGTTTTTTTCGTTTACCGTCCGATTTGCTCGCAATGGGCAAAAAGGGACTCGCCGGCACCTTAGCTTGCGTCAGGAAAAACAAAACATCACCTAGAGGTCAAAGGTCAAGGTCACGGGGACGAATACGAGATTTTAAGCTTCGGTACCAGCTTGTGTACCCTCTAGTTTTTTTTTCTTTTACCGTCCGATTTGCTCGCAATGGGCAAAAAGGGACTCGCCGGCACGTTAGCTTGCGTCAGGAAAAATAAAACATCACCTAGAGGTCAAAGGTCAAGGTCACGGGGACGAATACGAGATGTTAAGCTTCGGTACCGAAGCTTAAAATCTCGAAAAAACTAGAGGGTACACAAGCTGGTACCGAAGCTTAAAATCTCGTATTCGTCCCCGTGACCTTGACCTTTAGGTGATGTTTTGTTTTTCCTGACGCAAGCTGGGGTGCCGGCGAGTCTCTTTTTGCCTATTGCGAGCAAATCAGACGGTAAACGAAAAAAGTAGAGGGTACACAAGCTGGTACCGAAGCTTATAATCTCGTATTCGTCCCCGTGACCTTGACCTTTGACATCTGGATGGCTTTTTGTTTTTCCTGACGCAAGCTAACGTGCCGGCGAGTCCCTTTTTGCCCATTGCGAACAAATCGGACGGTAAACGAAAAAACTAGAGGGTACACAATCTGGTACCGAAGCTTAAAATCTCGTATTCGTCCCCGTGACCTTGACCTTTGACCTATAGGTGATTTTTTGTTTTTCCTGGCGTAAGGTGGGGTGCCGTCGAGTCCCTTTTTGCCCATTGCGAGCAAATCGGACGGTAAACGAAAAAAAACTAGAGGGTACACCATGCTGGTACCGAAGCTTAAAATCTCGTATTCGTCCCCATGACCTTGACCTTTGACCTTTGGATGACTTTTTGTTTTTCCTGACGCAAGCTAACGTACCGGCGAGTCCCTTTTTGCCCATTGCGAGCAAATCGGACGGTAAACGTAAAAACTATCGGGTACACAAGCTGGTATCGAAGCTTAAAATATTGTATTCGTCCCCGTGACCTGGACCTTTGACCTCTAGGTGATTTTTTTTTCTGACGCAAGCTAGGGTGCCGGCGAGTCGTTTGAGCCCCTTTGCGATTAAATCGGACGGTAAACGAAACAATTAGAGGGTACCCCGTGCGATGACATTTCAGTGACCTCTGGAGGTCAAACCATTTGTCTTAGGTCAAAACGGATTGCATATTCGTGCATAACTCGATGAGATCTACCCATATGCTAAGTTTAGGGAAAATCGGAACTCAACGCTGAAAACGAATACGAATATGACGCTAACTTGACGCACATGGCCAAACTCACCTTCAGAAGTATTCTATTTACCCAGGGGGGTGTCATCCCTATCTCCGTAACGTGTCCACTACTACTTATGACGTCACCCCAGTAGTCAATTCTGGCGCATGTCGTCTGCAGTCGGTTAAAACTGTTTTTCGCAAATAACTTTTTGACAAATATAGATACAGCAATGATTTTGATGTCATCGTGTTCGCCTCGTCAGAACACGTCGATTCATACAAATTCCATGTGGTTTAGGTCAAATCAAAATTTCATCGAAGGGGCGGGGCTTAGAGCCTCAGCTGGTGACCGCCGAACCGCAGGGGGACCGTAAACAAGACCCTGACCTTTGATGACCTCTAGTGACCTCAATTTTGATCTGAGCCTAACATGATCCAGAAGATTTCGATTTGCCTTGTTTTGAGCTTTTCAACGCTGTCTTTTCCTTTTTCGTAACATTTTTACTTTCCGAATTAGATGATATTTATTTCTCCCGAAATAGCATGAACTACAATGGCAGAGGAGGCCGATGGATCCACATGACGTCACGCTCTGACGTCATGATCACACAGAATCGCGGGATGACTCTACCTCCTATATATGGCCTTGTATTTACCGTGCTTCAGACAAGGCTTATATATGTCCTTGCCTTCGGATTGTGTCTTGCGCCACTAATGTTTCTTTTGCCTATGTCGATTGCTACCAAATTACTTTCATATTTTTTCACCAAAGAATTACTTTTATCACAAAGATAAAAAATAAGGTATCGTTTAGTCATTAACGATCACTTTTTGAGTGAACCTTTTTTTTTTGGGGGGGGGGGGCAAACAGGCCACTTTGGGCTTGGGGGGGGGGGGGGGCGGCCGCCCTAAATGCCCCCCCCCCTGGATCCGCCAGTGCTAGGTACTATCCATTCAAAGCCTTCAATTGCAACCATGATCACCCAAAGTGCTCTCAAAGGTATAAGACACATCTCGCATGAGCTAAAGTAAGATTGTTGGCAAGAGGTGAAGGTCAATGTCAATGTCACATAAGGTCACCATGTGGAAAAATATATACGAAAGTCATGCGACATATGTTTTATGGGTTATTACTTATGTTACACGTATAATTCGATAGTGATAGTCATTTTACCACCTGACTTCTGTTAAGTGAAGTTAGTGTCAAACTCAGGTCAAGGTCAGGTCACATAAGGTCAAAATTTGAAATTGATGAATATAAATACAAACTCATGTTTCTGGGTCAGTTTTACCTTAGAAATGTAGCGGTGACATTCATTTCTTCACAGCTGATTATACATAAGCCCAAAAAATAAAAATGAAATACGTCATGAGTTACCCATACTTTAGAAGCCATACGTCAGTCAATTTTTTTTTTAGGAATTGCCCATATGTGGTTCTCTAATATTTAACACGGTTTTAATATCTTTTACAAATTTGAATTTGTGGGCATTTAAACCATTTTTTTTTCTTTTTTGGTCAAAACCAAAATTTTCAAAACTGCGAGATAGAACTCCGAGATTTTGTAGCCCTTGCCATTTTGTATCTTTTCAGGTTTTTTTATTGCATTTTTTCTTCAAAATATGACCTCCGTATGGTCTGTTAGATTTTAGCTGATTTTGTCGTCCAACTCGTGCGTAGTGACATCACCAAATTCACTATATCTCAACTATTTTTTTCCGACGAAATTGCTTCATTGTTGCACAGGAAAACGCAAAATTGATTGAGAAAAGGTACTTAAAGTTTGACTTTGATAGCGCTATTGGTTTTGAACTTGCGAAAGTTTGTGAGGGGGGACGCTCCCCCAGTCAATGGCGGTTAATAACAATGTATAATTTGGCTGTTCATCAATCATCTCAACACAATTGTTCGAATGCACAGCTATTAATTTTTATGAATATTACTGCCCGTTGGAACGATATCAATGGACTATGGAAAAACAAGAGTAAGCGTGACTGTTCGTGGATAATAACAGGTAAAATGAAAATAAGTCATCTCAAGCATGCCCCCTCCCCAGTCAAATTTCCTTAGACGAGTCCCTGGTATGTGTCCTCATTTCTTTAGCCACACGCACAGCACAAACCGCAGCACCGATGACGGTTCAATTTTCACACACGACAGCTTCAAGCTTTGTGACGATCCACGGCAAAAAAAAATGAAGTCGCTCCGATGCCGGCGTCAGTCACAGCACGCGCCAGAAGGGGCATGTTTTCCTTCACTCGCAATTATTAATCCAATCCAAATAGCCGGCGCTTGAAAAAGCTTTTAGCATTAGCTCGAACTACGATATCGGGTTCTAGGGACCTCAGCTGAGCGGGGCCGCTAAATAAATACAACGCTGTAATGCCTGTTTTTTGGTCGGCGTAATTCGGGTCGGCAAAGCTTGCCACCAAATATCATATTGTTATATAAGAACATGCTGCGTTTGAAACGCACTCCCGTTTGACGGATTACAGGTTGATAAATGCAATTTTCCAACGATTCAGTGTAACCCCAAATAAGTTAACGGCACCACCGACGCCAACGGCGTCGCCTCTTCGCGCAGCGAAGCAAGCGGGGACCGCTTGTCTATATCACTAATTTTCTAGCCGTACGTCTGTCTGTCTCTGTCTGTCTGTTCGTGTGCCTTCATTTCTTTATTCACACGCAAACAGACTGGTTATTGATTCAACTTTTTTGGAACGATTCAATCATGATTCATTTTGGAATCCGAATGATTCCCCCCTCATCATTCGATTCATGGAGACAAAATTGAGAATTGATTCTTTCTGATTCAAAGAATCAAAACAAATATTTTAATCGATTCACGTTTGATTCAACATTTAAATATGTGGTGAATTTATGTCAAATAAATACAAATGGAAGCATATGTAGCGTTGGGGAATGACAGAGGGGTCATAGGGGTAGAGAGAGTGGGAGGGTATGATAGGGAACAGGGAGCTGGGCCGGGTTCCGCTCCACTCTGGCGTGTGGAGGGAGGGGTACGTTGTAGAGTGGGATAGCAATGGGGGGATACATTGTAGGGAGAGGGGAATGGAGAAGAAGGTAGAAGGAGAGCGGGGGTTTAAAGAGAAAGGAGAGAAATGGGAGACGAAGAGTGCATCCGCTCCACCAGCTGTCATGGGAAGCTGCTGCTCCCTCTGGCTGTACTGGGAACTGCTGATCCCTCTTCGTCCTCTTCGTCCTCTTGACCTTCGGTGACCTGCCGTGACCTGCAGTGACCTGCAATCTCCTGTCCGGCTCGTAGGTCTGCTAGAAGTGATGGGAGATGTAGAAACTGATGTAGAGATGTAGGTGTAGCATAGCGTAGATGTAGAGACAGATGTCTTGATGTAGGTATAGCGTAGCGTAGCAAGACCCCTTCCGCGTACAAAACATCTGATGATGGTAGATGCTTTTACATTTTGAGAGACTGATCATCCTGGTCCATCGTATAGGCTGGTTCACCGACATGCCATTTCACTGCTCGAGGACGGGAGGGGCAGTGTCTCGCCCATGAGGGTGAGGACGGTACAACGGGAAAAGGGGTAGGATTAGCGTCGGTTGTGATGCCCTGGTGACCATTGCCAACTTCCGTGATTAGGTATCTCTTTACAATCGTAAGTCGGATCGTAAGTTAGGTCATCCGTCCAGTTACCCATCCCCTCGAACCCCTGCTCACCTCCAAAGCCAAAATCGCCCACTTTGTCTTACGCCCAGCGTCGCTAAGTTTTGCTTTCCTTCGAGTGATGATCCGTACGGCTGTCCAGGCAAAGTTCGGACTACTCCTACTGGGCCTTAACCTAAGATTTATCCGTCATCATCCGCACTGCCACTTTCCCAGCTACAGACATTCCGCTTTCATTCGCCCCATAATTATTTGTCCGTCCCAAAAAAATCCCTCCCAGTAGTGCCGGATGCCAGCTGGATGAGTGACTCCCAGGTAGGATAAATGTCCTCGTCAATACGAAATCCTACTAGCGCTCCGCTGAACGACAGCATTGCTGCGTGGGCCGCCCAGAATATATGTATTCAACGTAATCCGTCCGGTTCCTACTTTAGAAGGGAGCTAGTTTATCCATAGGACTTATATGAAACACCGACTACGCTTTACTGCTCGTCTTATCCTCTCTGTCCGGGAGAGGCCCCTATACCTACTGTCCGGGCCTCCGACCTGGGCTCCGCCGGACCTGGGCAGAATTTCGGGTAGGATCGGAGAGGATGAGCAGCTTCGTGACTTACTGTGATCTGCCGCCGTCGGCTCAGTTCTTGCCGTCTTCCTCTCTCTGCGGCTGTCAGCCCTGCCACGGCGGACGGCTGCCGCCGCCGCGCCGCGGGCAGCGCGCGTGCTGGGGTCCCGTTGTCGACTCCCCCGGCTCGTGTGTCCGCTGCTGTCCGCTCCCCTTCCGCCGTCTCTGTGCGACGTTGCCTCTTTTTATACTCCGACCCGGCGGTGTCTTGCTCTGGGTGTGGCACACCCCCGTCTTCTGATTGGCCGATTCTTGCCGTCGACAATTTTGCATTTCTAGTGTATAGAACTTCTTCAAACTTCTTAATGACCTTTCTTACTTAATTTTGTTCATAATATAATTGCTTCAAGTAGTGCATATTTCTTCCACTTTCTTGCTTGCTTGCTACCTATGGCCACGCCCTTTGCTTTGTTACTGCCGTGTGTCTGGTGTCTGGTGCAAATATCTTTATATAAGTTTGATAAGAGGACTACGGCATCTTTATATAACCAGATAATTTTGGTTTCTTGATAATGCATCTTGCTGATAAAATGGTATTCTTCAATAATCAATCAGGTAGTCCTTTCAGTCATTGCATTCCAATTATTACGTCGTAGTATCGTTTTTAGATGACTTTCTTTTCATCCCTTTATTTTTCCAGCATGAAATGTTCGCCTTCTTCAGTTTAACGAAACTCTTGACATGCTTAATTTTGTATCATTGCTTGGAGCTACGTTCAAGTTCAGTAATTTGTAGTGCTGCATTAACAATCGTTAAATATATATATATATATATATATATATATATATATATATATATATATATATATATATATATATATATATATATATATATATATATATATATATATATATATATATATATATATATATATATATATATATATATATATATATATATATATATATATATATATATATATATATATATATATATATATATATATATATATATATATGCAGGCGTTGATCGTATTTCTAATTTTATCCTTACTTGCAATTAGCTCTTCGCCCTTGTGATAATATCAATTCTTCTTTTTAGACAATACTTCTGATTTTACGTCTTACTCTGCGTATATCGTACACGTCATTTGTTCCGTAATAATTGACTGCGATTTTCTATCACTTCGCATCAATAGTGTCGGTTTATCATCCGCATTTCTTCTCAACAACGATTCTTCCCTTACTTCAAACCCGTCCCTTTGTTGGCGTGCTACAGCTCTACACAGCTGTCCCTCTGCCTTTGGGCGGCCCGCCCTGGCTGTGCTGACTCATAGGACATAGAGGGGAGGGGGCGGGGTGATGTGGCAGCGCCGGTAGGGACGGCACTGGGGCCGGTACGCAAATGGGACTGGTACCGTAATGGGTGTACCTGAGGGGCGTACACCCGGCTGGCGTTGCTCCCCGCCGTCGTCTCGCTTACTCAGCTGTTCTGGCGATGGCTGTGATGACTGCAGTTACTAGACTTGCAGTCTCGGGCTTCGGACCCGAGTTTTTGCATGTCTGGGTTGGATGCGAGGAGAGGGGCGTCTGCCGCCGGCCGGCTCGGAATGTTTTGTCAGAGGAGTCAGGCCCGGTGCATTGGAACATGCTGAGAAGATGTACCCCGCTACACATACATATATATGATCATTAAAACATTGTTACAGCAATACTATTTCAGTATAAATGAATGTAGCCACTGGGACTGCATGCATTTGCACAATTTACAAGTGTACTTGAATCGTTAAGAATCGTTACATCTTTTGATTCAATCAGCCTTGAT
The DNA here is from genome assembly GCA_036785665.1 of Chirona hameri. NCBI lineage: Eukaryota > Metazoa > Arthropoda > Thecostraca > Balanomorpha > Balanidae > Chirona > Chirona hameri. The sequence continues at coordinate 49,192 of JAXIVJ010003084.1, forward strand.
TTGATGGGGATTTTGATTCAATCACGATTCATGAATCAAAAGATCTGGTGGTGAATCAATTATTTGTTGATTCAAGGAATTTTGATTGAACGATTCCAATCGATTCAATCAGTGTCGAATCAATAACCAGTCTGCACGCAAAGCACAGACGGTAGCACCGATGACGGTGAAATTTGCACATACGACAGTTTCAAGCTCTGTGACGATCCACGGCAAAACAAAATCAAGTCGCTCCGATGTCTGTGTCGGTCACAGCACACGCCAGAAGGGGAATGTTTTCCTTCTCTCGCAATGATAAATCCAATCGGCACCTGACCATGGATACCTGACACCCGAAGAGATCACGTCCGATAGATGTGCGAGGCACTCACACTCCTTGAATTGATAACTCGCATTTTTGAAAGACTATATAGATAATTCTACTTAGCCAATTTACAAACAACAAACCCTGAAAGAAATACCCATTCAAGGTCTCTAACTTATCTAAGTAATATTTTGCTCTTAAATCACGCTTATTCTGACAGCGAAGGGGTAAATATTGTACTCCTTCGCTAATGTTGCAAGGTCATATATAAGCCACGCCACAAATGTCAGTGCGCCAAAAAAAGATCGCATAGATGACGTCACGCCCAAGAAAGAACCACGTACGTCACGCTTTTCGGTTGATTGACATACGTGGTTCTTTTTATTGCATAGCAAAAATCAAATTGAGCCTATGGCGGCTGAAGGGATGACAATAGAGCTGCCACTTTTCAGGCCTGTGACTACCCGCGCCGCGCCGCAAACACTGTTCAACTACCCAGCCAGGCACGTAGCCAAGGGGAGGGCGGCGGGGGCGGCCGCCCCCCCCCCTAGAGGCCAGGAGGGCCCTTTTGGGCGCGCGAGGGCCCTTTTCGGCGCGCGCAGCGTGCCGAAAAGGGCCGACGAGACCGCGCGAAGCGCGGCATCATAGGCTCTTTACTACACGAAGCGTGGTCTTTAGAGAGTTTAGCGGATTTCAGCGGCCCTTTAGGGCCACCAGGGGCCTCTCTGAAAAACCAGAGGGCCCCTTGGACGTTCAAAAGAGCCCTGTGCATGTCAGAGGGACCCCTGACAAGACCAAAAGGGCCCCTGAGCGGGTCAGAGGCCCCCTGAGCACGTCGAATGGCCCCCCTGAACACGTCGAATGGCCCCTAGTCAGCACAGAGGGGCCCCTGAGCAGGTTGAGAGGCCCCTGAGCATATCGACAGGGCGACAAAGGGGCCAGCGCAGTCCTTTGCCAGGTCATAAGGGCCCCTGAGCAGATTGGAGGACCCCTTGACAGACCAGAGGGCCCCTGGGAAGTTAAGAGGGCCCCTATGCAGGTCAGAGGGGCCCTTACCAGACCGAAAGGGCCCCTAGGTGGGTCAGAAGGCCCCCTGAACATGCCGAATGAGCCCCTAGCCAGCACGAAGGGGCCCAGGGCAGGTCGGAGGGCCCTCGGAGCATGTCGCAAGGCGACAAAGCAGCCAGCGCAGTGCCTTGCTAGGTCTGAAGGGCCCCTTAGAAGGTTAAAGGGCCCCTGTAGAGACCAGAGGGCCCCAGGAAAGTTAAAAGGGCCCCTGCGCAGACCGGAGGGGCCCCTGATCCGAAAGGACCCCTGGGCGGGTAAGAAGGGCCCCTGAACATGCCGAAGTGGCCCCTGGCCAGCACGGAGGAGCTCCGGGGCAGGTCGGAGGGCCCCTTGAGCATGTCGGCAAGGGCGTCAAAGCAGCCAGCGCAGGCCGACCAGAAGAGTCGTTGGGCCGATCGGAGGGGCTCCTGGGCAAGTAATTTCATTCATCAATCATCCATGATCATACTGAACTAATGATTCGGCTTGTCAGATTCATAAGCTTCCATTTCCAATCATTTAATTACGTGTCTCCATGTTTCCGATCTGAATGAAGGAAACTCTTCAATCACTCTCCAATCTCTCCAATATGGAATACATTCTTCTTCGTTGTTGCCAAGGCTATGTAAACCAGGTAGACCGCTCCGGCCGAAAAGGTGGCGACAACTCGTAATTTAGCTGCAACGACCTCGCAGCTGCTGTGACGCGGATGAGGGTCTCCGGCCGGCCGGCCGGTCGCCTACGTAGGGTTAACGCGTAGAGCCCTCCCGATTTTTTGTCGCTTGGTTCCTTTGTTTGTCGGCTGATTTTTAAACTTAAGATGTCTATCTACCACAAATTAAGCGTTGTATTGGGTGCCGTTGCGAAAATTGCAATCCGACCCAAACTTTTTAAGTTATGGGCCGGAACAGTTTGCTGCCCGGTGATTCCGGCCGGCCGCGTACTCCCCCCGTTTTTTCCCCGCTTGGTTCCTTCGTTAACCGGCCGATTGTTACACTTAAGATTACACTTAAGAGCTGGCAAGTCACAGCTTATACCACAAATTAAGCGATATATTGGATGACTTTGGGAAAATCACAATGCAACCCAATTTTTTTTAAAGTTATGGGCCGGCAAATTCCACTGACCGGCGATTCCGGCCGGACCGCCGTACGTAAAACGCCAACGCGCACGTTCCTCCGGTGTGTGTCACCTGATTTCTTAATTTGCCGACCTATTGTTACAATTAAGATAACAATCTGTCACAAATTGAACGATGTATCTTATGCCGTTGAGAAAATTGTCATCGGACTCAAACTATTTACATTTTGGGCCGGCAAAGTTAACCGTCCTTTGGCTCACGATGGCAGACCGGACAGCCACCACATACAATACTCAAACAGTGAATGGTGATAACACTCAAATAGTCTGAATTTAAATCATGCGGCCCATATTATGGTTAAGGAAAAATTGCACTAGGCTTACCTGATAAATAAAACAAAGTTGCTGATATAACAGCTGACAATTTGCGATGATAACGTCTGACAGTTCTTGGCAAAGGCCAAAGCATACCCACAAAATAGATATTCTCATCTTTTTTGACGAGTTTCATGAAAATCTGATTAGATAAGTCGATTGTCAAATGCATTCAAGCAATTCAAAGTAACTGTTTAAAATTACACTTCCCGCCCGCGTCTCCGCACCACACCATCCCGCCCGCTCACCGCGTCTCCAGCCGACGCCGGCCCACCAGGCGCCGCCATTGGCGGATCCAGAACGGTGGTGGTGGGGGGAGGGGAACGTTTTTTTTGGGGGGATTCCAAAAATTCTCACACAATTCTGAAAACTCATCGGATTTCGCTTGCTTATGCATTGATAGCTGATTTAAAACAAACTTTCCTTAGTAAAAGTTTCTTCGATTTTGTTCTATATCAGGAAATGTGTCAATTTTGCGCCGATTTCAGGTTTGTCTAGAAGTTTGCCGGGGGGAGGGGCATGGCCGCCACACCTCCCCCCTGGATCCGCTAGTGGGTGCCACGGCGAGACGCAATGTGTTTTTGCCTGTGGAGACCAGTGCAGAAAATCCCAGATCTTTGGTCACAGCCCAGTCACGGCCACGGCATGAGCTGGCAAGTCACAGCTTTAGTCACGGCGCTGCAATGCTAACCCTATGGCGCTGGCCTTGCCAGTCACAGCTTCAGTCACGGCCGTGACCAGGTCTGGTCCCAGCGCTGGGACGCTGGGACCAGAATTCTGCAACTCTAGTTGCCTGGCAACGCACGCGCCAGGGCGCTGTACGTGGCAGGAGCTCTCCCGCCACGTGCGGTCTCTAAATAGTAAATACGTCGCGTTACATCGTATCAGAATTAATTGACCTTTCACATATACATTTGTATAACTCTCAACGTTTTCTCAAACTAGGAAAAATCCTCGAAAAGCTCCTAGACACTCATGCCCTCCGCACGGCGCCATGCAATTAACGTTACGTAGGCAAATGATGTTCGGCTATTCTGACCCTCATCCTCGTCATCAGCCGTCGACCAATGAGCGTCGAGAGTGTCAGACGCTGATTGGCCAAAAAGCTGTTGGCAGCAAAACCTGGCTCATGAGCAGATGCGTGAACAAGACCAAGCTGCGGACGTTGCTAATATTTGTCGCCCTTTTTCCCCATGTTAAATAGGCGGAGCGGACCCCCCTGGTTGTTGCTATCGTTGCCAAGGCTACCAATATCAACAGACATCACATTGCTACCATATCCCGCGGAATGCTTTCGGCTGTTCTCGTGGGTTAAATATATGGTAGCACGAGCGTAGCATTCACAACTAGTCCAACAGGCCTGTAATGTTCTTTGCTTCTTAAATTTTTACATATTTTTCGTGTAAAATTGGAACAAAATGCAAATAGAATGGAAGCTCGCATACATTTTTATTTCAGAGTCTTAAACATTGAACCAAACCAACAACTTATAAGATAAAACGTTCAATAAAAACGCTAAATTTGATGTTTTATACGCATTTCCTGTGAACCATCAAAACACTTTCAGCAAAAACATTGCTCTTTACCGCTTTTCTTGCCAGTATATACGACGCCTTAATCTGTCTACTGATACATGAGAAAGAAAATATTTTCCCTTTTATATCTTCATACTTTCCTGAGATAATTTGTTTTTGTTATCGTGTCATACAAATAATGACAGGCATCGCTTACCGTCACGGGTGGAGTTTCCTATCCAAATGGTGGGGCGACTGCCCCACCAACTTTGTGTTTTGCCCCACCAACTTATGATGTCAGATTTGAAGATTTCCTGGCGTTGAAATGGCCATTTTTCACCTGAACCATTGAAAACAACCAGCCTGTGACAATTTTCCCACCAACTTTGTCTAAAAAGCTCCACCCATGCAATTACCGTGAAGGTATGTATTAGTCGTATCGTCTCAACCATGAAATGCCACTATCTGAAAACAGAAACGCCATATTTTGACTTCAACTACCATATTGCTAGTATCAAGGTTTGTAAAGATAAAGGCTAGTACAACATTGTAAATATAGTCTGAAAGTATGATTAAGGTTAGAATCTGGTCTATTTCTAGTACATTTGGTAAACAATTTTCTACGTTTTGGAACACCTACTGTTTGTGACCTCGGAATGTTTGTGGTGTATAGCCTTTAGCGCTGCGGCTTAGCGTAAGGCTGGTAGTTGTTGGTTGGGCAATTTTGTATTAATTGCCTGTTGGATGTCTAGATGACTTTCCATATGTGGTTGTCAATGCATAATTATTTTTGATATCTACTGGAAAGTTCTTCAAGTCAATTGAAGGTTGAGGCTCAGGGAAGTTGAAGCGGCGTGATATTGAGGCGGCAGCACAGTGCTTGTTTTGCAAAGAAGCTTACTGGCATTGTAATTGCAACTATTGACATTTTCGCCTGGAAGTAGCCAGTCGAACTCATCGGGTAAACATGAGTGGATCTGCTAGCCAGACAGCAACCCCTAAGCCATCTGCAGCAGGATCTGGAATTGAGTTGGATGCCTCCCACTCTTACCAAATCCGGCCAAAATTTGAGAACAAGTTCCGGCCTCAGGCAGTGAAAGAGCAAATCAGGGTTACTTTGAATGAAGAACTAGGAGGAAGAACTTACAATGAGAGTGAAGCCCAAGTTTGGATCAAAAACATATCAGACACACTGAGAACAAAAATGAAGGAAATGAACTTTGAACGGTACAAAATAGTTGTACAAACTGTAATTGGTGAACAACATGGAGAGGGTGTCAAAATGGGCATGAGATGCCTGTGGGACTCTGACACAGACACCTATGCCTCAGATGTTTTCAGCAATGATTCAATGTTCTGTGTGGCAGCTGTATACGGAGTGTACTTTTACTGAAAAGGAAGCTTGATGACAACTCACTGTGAAGAAGTCTAGGAAGATCAAGATTCAAAATGTGAAGTTACATCAATGCTTACACTTTTTATGCCACTGAAGTGTTATCAGGAATAACATCATAAGCATCCACACAGTCACAACTAAATCACAAGCTTGTTTCATGTTTGAATTTTCAGGTGCCTCATTTGCCTCATGTGTTCTGGCATCCACAGTATGATGTTACTAGTGTGTACTGGTTTATCAATGGAAGTGATGTCTGTTTTGAAAGGGAAAAAACTGGGCTTGATTAAAAGCTGTACAGATCTGAGCTGTTCAGTACCACCTAGAGGCGCACAACGAGGCTGCGATGTGATCTAATTGTGATAGGTTGGATGCAAGGCTAGTTGGATGGATCACAGGTGATTTGTCTCATTGTTCATTAGCAGATATAGCCTGAGGGGTTTTCAGTTGAGTACCAGTATTGCTGCTGTGTAAGCGTATGCCATGCATTCTTCACCTTTGTTGTTTTGTTTCATCATTTAACATTGTTGAGTCAGCATTGCCACAATGTGTTTTCTAATACATGATGCTCTTGTTCAGATTCTACTTGGCTATTCATCTGAGTTGAAGTTTGATATGCTTCATCTGTTTGGAGGTTTACACATGTGTATATGTATTATACTTCATACATCTAGCAGATCTTCACACAAGTACATCCAGCATGCCTATTCCTACCACTTAACTATGCTAAAGCACTGAAACCTGACATAGTTGTATGTGCCAAAAGTATGTGAAGTTTACTGTTTAATCTGCAATCATCAATCAATCTGCTATCTGTTCAGTCAGTGAGTGTTCATTCTGCATTCACTGTCCACTGATGTGATGCACCCACAAGAGTGGATCCAGAATGGGTGGTTTGGGGGGGGAGTAAATTCCAAAAAAGTCTCACACAATTCTGAAAATTCATCAGATTTTGCTTGCTTGTGCATCGATAACTGATTTAAAACAAACTTTCATTTGTAAAAATTGATTAGATTTTATATTATCTCAGGAAGTTTGTCAAATTTGCGCCGATTTCAAGGTGTTTTTTTTTTTTTTGGGGGGGGGGGGGGGGCATGGCCCGTGGCTCCCTCTGGATCTGCCCATGGACATCCATCCATTAAGCACAGCTGTTGATACAAATTTTATGGAATGCATGGTGCCATTGCATTGGAAATGGTCTAAAATTGCAAGAACTTTCTGAGCCATTCACATGTGCAGCTGTGATGGCATCAGTTGCAAACTCCACAAAATGCCCTGGTGCACCTGTGAGTGGCACAGGGGTTTCAGGTGGTCTGTCCAAGTCCAGAATAACTTCGCCTGGATCCTTTTAACCTTTTAACAAAATTTGCTGTCAGCTCTTAGCATTTCGACCCTGTGACCCAGCAAAATATAACTCATCTTACATACAGACAGTGACTAGACCAGCACAAATGAGAGAAGGATTGAACTGTGCGTATCACATGCATATCATCACATTTTGTCATGTGATGCTATTATTTCTATACCACTTAAGCTTGCAACCTTCCGGATCCAAAAATTTGAGACTGCAGATTTGCTTTTAAGTTCAAGCCTTCAAGAGAGTGAATTCGAAGTTTGTTACGAAATTTCAGTGATCGATCCGTTGGGATCCAGGATTGTATCTTGTCCCGAGATTTGATGGACTCCCAGATCCTTGGTTGCATTGTATTGATACATTCTCTCAGACCTGATATCCATTATAAGGTAGATGCACGGACAAAGCGATTATTCTTGGTTTGAATCAAACAGTCTTGCTTCAAGACCATTTGAAAGTTGACGTTTCATTTCTTGCGAACGGGGCGGGCCAGTTAAGCATTGCAGGTGCGCCTGAACAACTGAGATCATTCAAAGGCATACGACAGCAAGCATTATAGTGTCGTAGTTACTTGATGTTTCCCGGATAATATACCTAATAAAACCAAACAGCAGGTAGGCGTGCGCAACAAGCTCTGCTTAGCGCGGAACCGACCACGGAAATCCATATCTTCAAAATATTCTAACTAAATTTATAAACAGGGAACTGGCTAGTTTCTCACGACAGTCGGTTGATTGAGTTCCTATAACAACAACCCACTCCAAATCCATCCCAATCCATCATAAGTGAGTTTTCCAGGAGCCGTCCACTAGCGATATAGTCATCGCCCTCTCGCCCAGTCACTGGGCCCTGGAGCGCCGGGCGAGACGCCATTTCTACTCCCCTCTCGAAGTCACCGAAGCGTACCAGTCTCTCCAGTCACCCGGCATTTGAGGGCAACTCTCACACAAGCGGCCTCGGTGATCACAGGGAGCATACAAATATAGCCCGTCTCGACGGGTGATACGAGCCCTAGCTGGGCCGACGTTATTGCAATTATCTTGACGACCTTTCACTGTTTGAAGTGTTGGGTCTGGCGTGCGTTCCGTCTCGTCTATTCGCCACATGACCCTTGCTGTTGGAGTGCCCTTAAACACCAATCAGTCTTTTTCAGTCCGAGCATCTTCAGATCGCAGCACACAAACACACGCGATATATCCGAGTAATGAGCATGTTTATTCTCTCCCCTGCGATCGTCTACGGCAGATGGAGCCGCGCACTCGACGCTGCAAACCACACCACTGACCTCGCGGCCGGACCGCACGTCCGCACGCTCCAACGGCGGCCCGGAGAGCCTTCTCACGCGAGATGGAGTACCTCGGAGACGCCCACACACAGCCGGTTCACCTTCCGTGCACACGCTCACCACCCACACATGGCACACCGCACACGCCATACCACACACACACACACACACACACGCACACCACGTCATCCCACGCCATTTCACGCACGCCATGGATACACCGAACAAAGATCGATGAAAACCGCACGGACGCCCGCGCGGGTGGTAAGAACGCCCTGCGTTGATACAAACGCACCGAAACAGAACCACGTGACAATGCCGATATCAAAGAGGTTGCTGGCCGAATACGCCGGCAGCGGCAGGGAACATCAACGCGCTGTAAATATGGCCACCAACGGTATCGGTCAGTCCACAAATCAGCCAGGAGATATGTTCGAACCACATGGTCAGAATTGTCAGGAACACGCGACACCATACGCAATATCAAGACAGATCAGCCGCGAGGCCCACGGCAAAAGAGCGCGCGCCTCACCCGGCGAGGTGACTCAAGATGTGAAAGTACTGCATGCGAGATTCACGGAACAACGCACGAGTCATGACAAGACAGACCCAGGAGGACCCTCCTAGGCAAAGATGTCTGAAACACCCTCCCAAGGAAAGATGTCTGAAACACCTCCGCAAGGGAAGATGTTTCGAGAGAAGGAACGTCGCGCCTCAGCTGCCCAGTCTGCCACCCTCGGCACCATCACAGTGCGGCAGACTCACAGCTCCGTGCCCATCCAGGAGACGATCTGCAGTTTGACCTTGTGACGTGCCTGCTTGAGAAGACTGACTGCCTCCGCGTGCCGCACGCCCTCCAGAGTGTGCCCGTCCACGGCTAGCAGACGGTCACCACAGCGCAGCTTCCCTACGGGCGGAGCAGGCATGTCAGACACCAGCGCCACTGGCGGACGGACGCGGACGGCCACCACAGCAAAGCTTCTCTACGGGCGGAGCAGGCATGTCAGACACCAGCGCCCCTGCCGGACGGATGCCGAACTAGGCTGACTGAGGTTAGATAGATGGCGGTACCGCCGGATGGAAACTGAACTAGCGAGCGGCAGCGATGTGAGAGCAGCGCACGCGTCGCCAGGGGGGCAACTTTTCCCCCCAACCTCCGGCTGGCGACCACCTGAGATCGGCACAGATCCGAGGTAGTTTTGGGGTTTGAAAAATGGAGTAGGTTACTGAAGTCCGCAGGTTCGCGCCAACTCCAAATATGGATATTTGGCAAAATATAGCTTCGTAATACCTGGTAAAGTCGTTTTTCTTAGGTAGTTAACGTCTACCAAACATATTTGCCCCAACCTAAAAATCCTGGCGACGACAATGGAGGGCAGGACAGAGGCCTGCGGCAGCATGCCACACAGATCATTGAAGTTAACTGAGTCAGGAAAAGAAGACAACTAGAAGATGTCACAGACTCACATCAGCGTGCAAGTAGTCTAAGAAAATATCGACAGTCTCATTAAATAACAACCTTTATCTAAACGTATATGATTTAATAACAGATGAGACCATGACCACCGAATGCACGGTGCAACCGCTATCGCCAAACTCATCGCCAGCCTTTGACACCATTCTTAACACGCATTTCCAGACCCACGCGATTATACGTCTGACAAAACAGCCATCTGGTGACAAATAATATCTCGCCCCACACCAGAAATCCTTTGGACAGCGTCTCAGATGCAATCCAGCATCAAGGCGTCGGCGGCCAGGCGCCGCGCAGAAAAGCGGGCGTTTAATTTGATTCCGTGACTATGGCGGCCTGACGAGACGCGCCCTGAGCTTCCCCAACTATGAAATGTTCTCAGAGATTGGCGCGCAGTCGGTGATGCCGCCTCGCTGAACACCGGGGCGGACAGAGGAGCCGTCCACAACAGTCAGAATAGGCACCTGTCTGCCAGTTTGCATGGGATTAATTTACCCGGAGAAACGCGCCTTTTCTCAGTTGATACTTCTATGAGGCTCATTCAGTGACATTTTTCTATTTAACTTTATACAGTTAGTAATATTCAATATTTCGGTTTCCAGTCTTTAGCTTTAACCAGCGGGTATAACACTGAAACACAAATATTCAAATGATTATTTTCTCTACGAATCCAGTTCATATGCCATTTGGTAGTACCCAGCTGGCAGCCTTCGGAAAAACACACAAATGAGGCTAGGCGAGCCTATGCCCCACGCGTGTCACGCATAGCACGTTCTGGTGTTCTTGCATAAGGGCTATGTAACAATGTTTCCTTACCTATACTTGTCCGGTACCACCACAGGCGAGGAAACAGTGCTCGATCTGACCGGACACCACGCCTGACCTGACCCAACCTGACCTGACCTGACCTGACCTGACCTGACCCGACCCGACCCGACCCGAGCCGAGCCGAGCCGAGCCGAGCCGAGCCGAGCCGAGCCGAGCCGAGCCGAGCCGACCCGACCCGACCCGACCCGACCCGACCCGACCCGACCTAGCCACATACCCTCGATGGCTGCCGGTGAGTTTTGCACCACGAACAGCACGTGGATGGGGTCCCGGGTGCCGCCGTCGCAGCCGCCCACGATGCTGAAGCCCAGCGACCCGGTGACGCTGCGTGAGAGCTCGATACCGCGCGGGTAGCACAGACACCTGCAACATTAGAGCAACGGTGTCAGGCATAGACGACTAGCAACATTGCATAAACAGCGTCAGACAAACATCAGCAACATTAGAGCAAGGGTGTCATGCATAGAAGACTGGCAACATTGTATAAACAGCGTCAGACAAACATCAGCAACATTAGAGCAAGGGTGTCAGGCATAGAAGACTGGCAACATTGTATAAACAGCGTCAGACAAACATCAGCAACATTAGAGCAAGGGTGTCAGGCATAGAAGACTGGCAACATTGTATAAACAGCGTCAGACAAACATCAGCAACATTAGAGCAAGGGTGTCAGGCATAGAAGACTGGCAACATTGTATAAACAGCGTCAGACAAACATCAGCAACATTAGAGCAACCGTGTCAGGCATAGAAGACTGGCACCATTGTATAAACAGCGTCAGACAAACATCAGCAACATTAGAGCAAGGGTGTCAGGCATAGAAGACTGGCAACATTGTATAAACAGCGTCAGACAAACATCAGCAACATTAGAGCAACCGTGTCAGGCATAGAAGACTGGCAACATTGTATAAACAGCGTCAGACAAACATCAGCAACATTAGAGCAACCGTGTCAGGCATAGAAGACTGGCAACATTGTATAAACAGCGTCAGACAAACATCAGCAACAATCAGTATCAACACGGTGGTGACAGTATTGAGGATTAAGACGATGAGACTGGCGTGATTTATCGTCAGGGTCTCTCACGCAGACCCGCGGGGAACCGAATGACCTCGCCAATCGTCAGACGCGAACCCGGGACCCATGGATCCAGAGAATGACGCTCTGCAGACGGAGCAATCCGGCCCCTCCAATGCATCAACAGTCATGAAGGCAGTCACAGCACAGCACCAGGCAATCCGGCCCTTCAATGCATCAACAGTCATGAAGGCAGTCACAGCACAGCACCAGGCAATCCGGACCCTCCAATGCATCAACAGTCATGAAGGCAGTCACAGCACAGCACCAGGCAATCCGGATCCTCCAATGCATCAACAGTCATGAAGGCAGTCACAGCACAGCACCAGGCAATCCGGCCCCTCCAATGCATCAACAGTCATGAAGGCAGTCACAGCACAGCACCAGGCAATCCGGACCCTCCAATGCATCAACAGTCATGAAGGCAGTCACCAACACCGCACACACAGCATCAGGCAATGCCGCGAGGGTAGCACAAACACCGGCATCTTTGTATCAACAGTGTCAGGAAGCAGGACGGCAGTCACCATAACAGCACACACACACACAGCCGCAGGCTTGCAAATACAACACACAGACACATAACAGCGTGAAGCCAAACAGCGGGCAGGAGAGCCCGGCAAGTGTTGTCGGACATTTGTATGCATGTCGTGCTGCCCATTCGAGGCTCCCCTGCGCCAACAATGATGCCACAAGCACCGCCGGCCGACGCGAGAATGGCTCCCCGCGCCCGGCGGCCCCTGATGCGATGTCTCCGGGTTACGGCCGCCGGAACTAGTCTGCGACCCGTCTGCCTGTTACTGGCCATTCCAGAGAACAGCTACGATCCACTCAGCAGTGAGCACCCGACAGTCGCACGACACATGACAGACCAAGAGCAGACGTGGACCAAGAGAAGGTCAAAGGTATACCGGTATACACGTTAGAGAGGCACTTTGAAAATGTCAACAACAAAAACAGTACTCGACGCACATCTGAATAAGAACGTGCACAGCTGCTTACCGATAGACCTGGAGTGAAGCATACGCAAGCCAACAAGTACACACCAATAAGGTAAAACATATCGGCTGTTAAGGCTTAACATATCTCGCACGCTTTATACGGCCGACTACTTATACGACGCCTGCCTAATCGCCTCATCCCATATGACCCTCCAATCTGCAGACACTGCCCGCCCCCGAAAACCTCCAAACAAAAGCCGTAGCCAGAGTCGCGGAGCCAGTCAGCTCCAGCTACTTTGGCTAGATGCACCTATTTCCGGTGATACTTGGCCTCCTAAGCACCACTGAACTGGTGGAACGCGAGTCAGGAGTCTAGAGACCGCCAGTAGCTGCACCACACGAAACTAGAAACCACCAGAGTGGCTCCTTTAGGAGCGCCAGCATCACAAAATGAGCCCAGTGCCTCGCTAGCTCAGCCATTTCCACGGACGGAGAACAAAGCACGTGGCCTGATACCCGGGTAGCCGCAGTGCCATGCGACTCCAAAGGGCACGTCCTGGGGAGCTGTGCTGAATACGCTGTCCGCCAGACGCTCTATTGATAGGCAACCTCAACCCAGCGCTGGCGGCTGTTTGCTAACCCGGCCTGGTCTCACCGCACAAAGTTAGTTCATTACCAAATACCAATCCCGTGGCAAAGTCTATACAATATACCGTCTGACATTTGCGAGCCGAGTCAAACGACTTTGGTAAGTCATCGCAAGCCATCGCTATATGCTGAAATGGGCGCGGCGAGCACAAGGCTCGTAAGTGTCACGCTACAATGCGATACACATGGGCCCGAACCCTGAGCCCCACCCGGACATCCACACACCCCGTAACCTCATGACGGCTCGCTCCGAACAACCTGACCTGCCATTTCAACACAGTGCCGGGCGCCTCGCTAAAACATTCAAAACCGCGCCGCCGCCGCCGCCGGGCAGACGCTGCTATACCCGGGAACTCGTTTGATCGTGCAGCCAGCGCTGCTACACAGTACTATTCTGCTTCCTCTCTTGATCAGTCGGGATCCAGTGATGTTTGTATTGACGTTTTACCACGACACCACTGTTCGACCACGCATCTTCGGGACTTCTCACGTCAGCCGAATTGCGGAGACCGAAAGACTTCACTAGTAACCAGAATCGAGCCAGGAACCCATGGATTTCGACCCCACCGCTCTACCGACTGAGCTCCTCCCCCTCCCAGACGTGACCACCCTCTCACCTGGGCAGCGTCTGCCAGTAGATCCAGCTGGGGATGAACTTGGCCGGTCCTCGGGACGTCTCGGGCCCCTCCAGGATGCTGAGGGTGACGCCCGGAAGCTCCGCGGTCGACTTGAGCGCGGCCACCGCCTGGGCGTGGGTCAGACCCACTAGACTGCGGCCGTTCACGGACAGAAGGATGTCCCCTTTCTGTTGGTCAGAAAGGGGCGGAAAGATCGTCAGACGAGGCCATTACACTGACAAGGCCAAAAAGCTCAAAGTCATCACTGGCATCTGCAATCGCTGACATTTCATTGGAGGAAAACAATGCTATCAGTGGTCACTGTTAGCAACACGCTCAGAGGGAAATGGATGTTGGATGAAAGATGATAGGTGATGCGTAGATGATACAAGCGGATAGGTGATGGATATCGTTTGAGGGTGTGGTATGTACTGTACGGGCGTCGCTACGGTTAGTCGCATGAATTCGTCAACGAGAAGTCGCTCAATCAACGAGACCTGCAAAGTAAACACTTTGGATCCAGACTTCTTAGCATCCAGCTCGCCTCACAGGTTTGCAAACAAAAACGCGATGCGGTGCGGTCTGTTACATTTCTCAAAACCGAAACTGCTGATGGCTTCAGGCGTCCTTAAACAAGAATCCACTAAGTGAGAGCAAGTGGCTCCGCTGTGAGTCCTAACGCGAGTTTATTGTCTCACAAAAGCCACCCAAAGACACTGTCTGCATCCACATAATAGCTACATTGCCGCAAATATTGCATTAGCCTGCAGACAGCCGAGCAGCAACACCCGGTGTGCCGGTCAGCCGGCCATGCAGACAATGCCCAGTCCGACTGTGACTGTGACTGATTCTGCCCAGTCCGACTGTGACTGTGCATATTTCCCAGTCCGACTGTGACTGTGCCTGATATTTCCCAGTCCGACTGCGACACCATTGGCCACCGGACGACTGTGACTGACTGACAGTGTCCATACCAACTGTGACTGTGACCGACGGTGACTGTGACTGACTGTGACCGACTGTGACTGTCACCGACTGTGACCGTGACTGACTGACTGTGACTGTGATGGTGAATGTGACTGACTGTGATGGTGAATGTGACTGACTGTGACGGTGAATGTGACTGTGACGGTGACGGTAACTGTGACGGTAACTGTGACGGTAACTGTGACGGTGACGGTAACTGTGACGGTGACGGTAACTGTGACGGTAACTGTGACTGACTGTGACTGTGACTGACTGTGACTGTGACTGTGACTGTGACTGTGACTGACTGTGACTGTGACTGTGACGGTGATTGTGATTGTGATTGTGACTGACTGTGACTGTGATGACTGTGACTGACTGTGACTGACTGTGACCGACTGTGACCGACTGTGACTGTAACTGTGACGGTGACGGTTCCCAGACCGCCCGTGACACACCGTCAGCCACCGGGACGCTGTCTCGGCGGCAGACACGCGCCAGGCGCGGGCCGGACTCCAATGCTGGCCATTTTTCAAAGTCGAGTCGACGCGGCGGCGGTCCGGCCCGCCCCAATGCATCGATCCCCGAGAGAGCGCGTCGCCCCGCGCCCTGACGCCTCCCCCGCTAATTATTGTGACCTTTCCAGATGATAAGGGGATGGGGAGGGGTTGAAGGGTGAGGGAACGAAGGGCAGGCATCGCTTCGCAGACGGGCCTTAGTCTGCAGACCATCTCATCACCTTCTGTGATCATTTGATCACCTTCTGTGGTCATCTTATCACCTTATGTGATCATTTGATCACCTTCTGCGATCTATGGAGCGTAACGTGATCGGACAGGGCATGCGACACATCCCGACACATCAAGGGCACATTACGGACTCCACCGTCATCACCGTCACCGCCGTCACCGCCGTCATCACCGTCATCACCGTCATCGCCGTCATCGCCGTCATCGCCGTCATCGCCGTCATCGCCGTCATCGCCGTCATCGCCGTCATCGCCGTCATCGCCGTCATCGCCGTCATCGCCGTCATCGCCGTCATCGCCGTCATCGCCGTCATCGCCGTCATCGCCGTCATCGCCGTCATCGCCGTCATCGCCGTCATCACCGTCATCACCGTCATCACCGTCATCACCGTCATCACCGTCATCACCGTCATCACCGTCATCACCGTCATCACCGTCATCACCGTCATCACCGTCATCACCGTCATCACCGTCATCACCGTCATGACGTCATCACCGGACACATCAGTTCACCGCGCGGCTTCAAAGTGATCCGATCACAGCCCGACACCGTCCATCAGCGCCGACCAATCAACGGCTGATGACGCTCTGAGTGAGCCAATCAGCGCTCAGAGCATGGCACGTGTCCGCCGATCTCCGGCGCTGATTGGTTTCTGGACAGCCGCCCGGTGATCGGGCACATCAAGTACAGACAGCGCCGCATACGCTCGGGTATTCGTTTATCGGGACCGAACGGATGTTCTGCCATTTACAGTCCGATCACGTGATCAATGATCAGACATCCGAAACGTGATTCTCCGTGAGAATAACTCAACAAGCCCCTAAGCCCCTAATCACCTAGGCTAAGCCCTCCCCACACTATACATATATTGATCATGCTACACCAGAAGCGCTTGACTAGCGAATGTCTGCCGGACTGGGCTCCCAAAAAAGTTATTCTGTACATATCATCCTGTCATTCAAATAGTTATTTGGGCTTACGGACCCACTGCACTGCTGATGTATTCAGCCATTCGGAGACAATCCGCCCGCCATTCCTCCTCTCACCTTGATCTGTTTCGACTTGCCGACGGGTCCCTGGTGGTTGATGTTGGCGATGTAGATGGGGGTGTCTCCCTCATTACAGTGGATGCCGCCGCCGATTCGCAGGCCCAGACTCTCCTTAGCAAGCTGCCGACAGACACGGTGGGGTCAGAGGTCAGGGCGGATGTCAGGACAGGTCAGGGCAGGTCAGAGCAGGGCAGGTCACAGGCAGGGCAGAGGTCAATGCCATAAGTACGGTCTCCTCGCAGGATTCAGTTGGCGGCAGTCGTCAGAGGGTAACAAAAGATCTACGAAAACCTGCTACAGAACTGCGGAAACTAAATAACTATATTCGATACATTTCGATAGATAATTTGTTTCTGCAAGCTGCTTTTCATAGCATGAATCGATAAGGTTCCGCAGTTGTTTTCGTCGATTGTTTTGGCCACCTCCGGCGATCGCCAGTCGTGGCGCGATTCAGCATTGACGGCGGAGGAAATCGGCTCCACTCGACTGGCATGGTAAACTTAACGCACACACTCACAAGTCATAGGCACAGCCACGTCCGCGCGACACCTGGGAACTGACGCTGTCTCGCCCGGCGTCACAGAACCCACACACTCACAGCCACAGCCACGGCCGCGCGACACCTGGGAACTGACGCTGTCTCGCCCGGCGTCACAGAACCCACACACTCACAGCCACAGCCACGGCCGCGCGACACCTGGGAACTGACGCTGTCTCGCCCGGCGTCACAGAACCCACACACTCACAGCCACAGCCACGGCCGCGCGACACCTGGGAACTGACGCTGTCTCGCCCGACGTCACAGAACCCACACACTCACAGCCACAGCCACGGCCGCGCGACACCTGGGAACTGACGCTGTCTCGCCCGGCGTCACAGAACCCACACACTCACAGCCACAGCCACGTCCGCGCGACACCTGGGAACTGACGCTGTCTCGCCCGGCGTCACAGAACCCACACACTCACAGCCACAGCCACGTCCGCGCGACACCTGGGAACTGACGCTGTCTCGCCCGGCGTCACAGAACCCACACACTCACAGCCACAGCCACGGCCGCGCGACACCTGGGAACTGACGCTGTCTCGCCCGGCGTCACAGAACCCACACACTCACAGCCACAGCCACGGCCGCGCGACACCTGGGAACTGACGCTGTCTCGCCCGGCGTCACAGAACCCACACACTCACAGCCACAGCCACGGCCGCGCGACACCTGGGAACTGACGCTGTCTCGCCCGGCGTCACAGAACCCACACACTCACAGCCACAGCCACGTCCGCGCGACACCTGGGAACTGACGCTGTCTCGCCCGGCGTCACAGAACCCACACACTCACAGCCACAGCCACGGCCGCGCGACACCTGGGAACCGACGCTGTCTCGCCCGGCGTCACAGAACGCACCACGAGGGACACAGCCACAGCCACGGCCGCGCGACACCTGGGAACTGACGCTGTCTCGCCCGGCGTCACAGAACGCACCACGAGGGACACAGCCACAGCCACGGCCGCGCGACACCTGGGAACTGACGCTGTCTCGCCCGGCGTCACAGAACCCACACACTCACAGCCACAGCCACGGCCGCGCGACACCTGGGAACTGACGCTGTCTCGCCCGGCGTCACAGAACGCACCACGAGGGACACAGCCACAGCCACGTCCGCGCGACACCTGGGAACTGACGCTGTCTCGCCCGGCGTCACAAAACCCACACACTCACAGCCACAGCCACGGCCGCGCGACACCTGGGAACTGACGCTGTCTCGCCCGGCGTCACAGAACCCACACACTCACAGCCACAGCCACGGCCGCGCGACACCTGGGAACTGACGCTGTCTCGCCCGGCGTCACAGAACGCACCACGAGGGACACAGCCACGGCCACGGCCGCGCGACACCTGGGAACCGACGCTGTGCACCGTCACAGAACGCACCACGAGGGACACAGCCACGGCCACGGCCGCGCGACACCTGGGAACCGACGCTGTGCACCGTCACAGAACGCACCACGAGGGACACAGCCACGGCCACGGCCGCGCGACACCTGGGAACCGACGCTGTGCACCGTCACAGAACGCACCACGAGGGACACAGCCACGGCCACGGCCGCGCGACACCTGGGAACCGACGCTGTGCACCGTCACAGAGCGCACCACGAGGGACACAGCCACGGCCACGGCCGCGCGACACCTGGGAACCGACGCTGTGCACCGTCACAGAACGCACCACGAGGGACACAGCCACGGCCACGGCCGCGCGACACCTGGGAACCGACGCTGTGCACCGTCACAGAACGCACCACGAGGGACACAGCCACGGCCACGGCCGCGCGACACCTGGGAACCGACGCTGTGCACCGTCACAGAACGCACCACGAGGGACACAGCCACGGCCACGGCCGCGCGACACCTGGGAACCGACGCTGTGCACCGTCACAGCGAAACCAGCAGCATCGTGCACACCAGCATCGTGCAAACAACACGTCACATAAACAACATTCCGCTGCATCTCTGATGCACCCGAAAACACACAGTCTGCTTTGATAGGTCTGTCAATGGATGTAAAATATACACCATTTATGTTTTCTGTCGCTGTGATTGTTCTTTGGCTTTGTGATAGCGCAACAAGGGGGTTGTCTGGCGTCTCAATTATGTCCGTATAGATGATAATGCTGATGATGATGCTTGGCGCTTATGGGCGCACAACGTCTGCATATAGCACCAGTCGCACACATCTTCATAAGCGATGGCTCAAAAGGCCGTCTATCACTGCCCGGTCGACCATGCGTCTTTCGAAGTCAGCTCGTCCCAACCGAGCCACGGCAGAAGACGCAGCGGGGGCCGGGACCAGAGACCGAGCAGCGATGGGCAATGAGCGGGCAGACAATGTCCGGATTATGCCGCCACTCTGTATTCATAGCCGGCGAGCGTCTCAGTCACCGTCGAGTCCAGTCGAGCCGAGCCGAGCCGAGCCGAGACCGGGTCGAGTCGGGATGAGACGAGCCAGGCAGAGACGGGTCCACCAGGGCCGGGTCGAGTAGGGCTGAGACGAGCCAGGTATAGACGGGTCCACCCGGGCCGGGTCGAGCCAGGCAGAGACGGGTCCACCCGGGCCGAGTCGAGCCAGGCAGAGACGAGCCAGTCAGAGACGAGACGAGCCAGGAGCTGAGCGAGACGAGACGAGTTGAGACGAGTCGAGCAGAGTTGGGACGAGTCAAGCCGAGTCGAGTGGGGCCGCCACAACAGAGACGGCATGAGACGAGCCGAGCCGTGTCGGGCCGCGTCGAGCTGAACCAAGTCGAGTCAAAATGCCTCGGCAGCGGGACGGAGCCGAGGGAACTGCTGCTCACCGCCCTGCCAGCGCCATGGCTCATATAACCCGCTAACAGTCATTGCCAGAACGCCACTGACACGCAGGTGGTGAAGCACTGGCGTCAGATTATTTACTGGTTAGCTCAACACACTGCCCACGGTTTACTGAAAGGAGCATAATAACCCACGAGCGATCCACGATCGTATTCAACGGGGGCATGAGTACAACTAGGGTCTGCTTTCAGCCAAGAGGACCGCCCACGGAGCGACGATGCGTCAACACTACTGTCATGGCTCTGTTGATATTCCATCAGTGCACTGTTGGCGATCCATTTGTCCGAATGAAGTGTTTGCCGTTTGGTGGCAGAATGACGGACACTTCAACACACAAGACACCTGTTCGTACAATCGATGTCAGTTTACAAAGTCGCTCTACAATACAGCTGAATGTCGTTGAAAATGACTATGGAGGGACTAATCTTCGAACCCAGTGACCCAGGATAACCAGACTAGCGAGCTACAAGAGTGCACAGCGTTCACAATTTTTACATGCATGCATATACCAATGAGGACATCACATATTGTACAGGAAGCTCGCGATGCATGGCATCGTCGAATTACTAATGCAGCAAGTGGTCTTTTTACTATGCCCAATGCAGTTCACGTAATCGTTAGATCGAATCGATATAGAAAAGACGCACTCTGCATATAAAACAAAACCTTATAGTCTGCAGCAGGGTAACTGGACAAGCTGACACATATTAGAGATTTGACAGCCAGTTTGGTCTTTTGAAGGGGCGGACAATCATTATGAAAAATATAAAAAATATAGTACATATTTGCATAGATATTATGCACCCCTGTTGCGCAATAACTCAGCATAACCAACACAACGAAGACTGAAAGTGGCACAACTCGCCTGCTTTCCTGTCACGCACTGTTCGCTAGGTTTTCGAAGCCTTTTGATCTTGCCCAGTGGAGCTGCTCATTTCATTTTTAATACCGACGCCGGGCTGGTCCGGTGCAGACGATATCTGAGCTCTGTTCTCCGCTCGTACGGAATTAATCCACCGAAATCCTGGCTTAGCAGGCCGCAGGCAGAAAATACGCCGCCGCTAAAATGTAGCGTTCATACCACACTGGCCGCACCTCGCTATGCCTCGCCCACCACACTCACTCACCCGCTCTTATGCCCCGCCCACCACACCCTCACACCCGCTCTCTTCACATTGCTGGACCGGGAGACAAGATCGGCGATCAAATAACGTCTCATTCACCGGCCGAACAGCAGACGAGAATGCCGGGATCTCAGCGACTGGTTGAACAGAAAGGCGAATCCGTGGATGCTGTTTGCCGTTTTTGTTTCCGTCCGCCACAACGGAGTCACACAGGCATGTAACAGCAGCGTTACAGCAATGTTGCATCGATGCTGCAGCAGTGCTGCAGCGATGTTGCATCGCCATTGTACCGATGTTTCGGCGCGTCGCATGATTGCCGTGAGGAGCGGAGCAGGTGGTGTCCGCCGACCATCTCGCCCTCACGAGCCGTGCCGCGCCGGGACGAGCGATGCCCGCAGATGGATCGCGCTCTCAGAGTTGATTGAACCGCTGCTCCGGGCACTAGGCCGGATATGAGGCAGGATCAGCTCGGCTCACATGCTGCGGAATGAGGAAACTCGGATCGCTGATGACAGCGGAGATATTTCTCCGGTGATCGATTCTCTATCCGACTCAATCACGTCGCCCAAAGCTTCCCAGTCCGAATGATTTTGTTGGATTCGTCCACCTAATTCCCGGCTCTTCGGTGGACCAAGCCAACGTCCACACAACAGAACGAGTACTTCACAAATCTGTCCATCGAAGTTCCATTGACAGAGCATTCTTTTGTGCTAGTTGCCGCCCTCCTGCCGATAGAAATCCCCCCCCCCCCCCCGACCGAGGGGGCTGCCCGGCTCTGCTCGAGGCCGGCACGTCTTCTGTCCAGCCAACCCCACCGGACTTCACGTGCACGGTCGTTCCTCAGTCGCGGGGCAATCACGTCACGAAGACTTTGAAGTCAGCGCCCTCCTATATACCGCGCCGCCATTGCCGGTTAGCGACAGGAGGATTTATGGTGGGTCGCAGGTAAGCCACCTGTGACACGCCGGGTGTGTTTTACCCGGTGAATTACCATCGACCGGATTGCATCATCTTTACCGTAACTTTACCATTGGTGCATTTTGTGGCGAGCCAGAATATGGCAGCATAATTACCAGTAAGGCGCCGTAGTTGGCGATGAACGAGCGAGCGCGACGGAAATGTATGGGGAATTTCAACTCGATCGGGCAAGTAGTTTCTGAGATACAAAAAAGGGTGCGCACGTGCAGAGGCGCCCATCTTTGACTCGTGGGAAAGTGGGGGCTGAGAGGTCCCTAACCACACACCAACTTTGAACACAATCGGCTTAGCCGTTCCAGAGATATATAATAGGGGTGTGCACGTGTGCACGTGCAGAGGCACCCCACCCCTGACTTGTGGGGAAACTGGCGGATGCGAGGCCCCTAATCACACACCAAATTTGAACACAATCGGCTCAGCCATTCCTGAGATATAACATAGGGGTGTGCACGTGCGCACGTGCAGTCACCGCACCCCTGAGTTGTGTGAAAGTGGCGGCTGAGAGGTCACTAACCACACACGAAATTTGCACATAATCTGCCCAGCCGTTGCGGAGTTATTGCGATAAAACATTTTTCAACACCCCTCACGCGGCACGCGCCACGCGCAGTGGTAGTCACCCACATGAGTCGGTACTGGTCTCACACAGGGTAGGTTAGATGGGGCTGCTCAGCAAAGAAGTCCGCTTGTCAATCGGACGTGCGGTTGCAGATATATGAGCAGCTCAAAAGCGTCGGGTCGGGTCGGGTCGGGTCGGGTCGGGTCGGGTCGGGTCGGGTCGGGTCTGGTCGGCTCGGCTCGGCTCGGGTCGGGTCGGGTCGGGTCGGGTCGGGTCGGGTCGGGTCGGGTCGGGTCGGGTCGGGTCGGGCCGCTCATAATCATATTTTCCCCATATACCACGGAAAGACGAGCGAGCGCGAAGCGCTCGCTCGTAAACATCGACCAAATACTCAGCTAGGTTTAATTCTTCCACCTCGACTGTTTTCAGTGAAAAAGAAAGCAGCCGTTTTCTACAGCTCTATGAGTTGGTTGAGGATTTCATTTGGCTGCTGAACTTTACCCGCCGGCAGGGCTGTGCTGTTTCTGTGGTAAACAACAAACGCCAAGAGAACAAAGGACACACTAAACCGACGTGAAATCTGACCCGACCAAAAACAACGGACGGAAACCAAATGCACCAAAATGGGTCCATTCAACACGTTGATTGTGTTAAGTTGCTTTCCGGCCGAAGCACATCAGACAACCGTCAAACGGCCGTGTATTATCATTAATCAATTGATCTAAATTATACGTCACGTGTAAAAGTTTACGCCGTGTGTAAGTTGTACAATATCTTACCCTTAGCTTACTCAATCGATATGAAATTTACGTCACGCGTATAAACTAGAGGCCGGCAATGCGATCGGGGCATTGCCTTGGAGTCAAAATCGGAATTTGGTTTTACCCCCTGGGGGTTTATTTTGCCCCCTTCAGGATCGGCGGCCATTAATGGATTTTGGGCCGCTGTATCGCGCACGTGACCTGTAAGTAGCAAGTCTGTGTCACCAACCGTGACACAAGGAGGCGAAAAAGAAGAAAAAAATGATGGCGCCCACGTTTTGGCACTTGGCACGTGCCATCGATTGACCCCAAAATGGTACCGTCATCTGTCCTCCGTTTTGCCGCATCGAACGGTGCCACCCGCGTCGAAATCGGCCCGGCCGTTTGGGCTCCACGTGCCAATATGCTCCGTCGGACACACGCACACGCACACAGAGACACAGAGACACAGAGACACAGAGACACAGAGACACAGAGACACAGAGACACAGAGACACAGAGACACAGAGACACAGCGACACAGCGACACAGCGACACAGCGACACAGCGACACAGCGACACAGCGACACAGCGACACAGCGACACAGCGACACAGCGACACAGCGACACAGCGACACAGCGACACAGCGACACAGCGACACAGCGACACAGCGACACAGCGACACAGCGACACAGCGACACAGCGACACAGCGACACAGCGACACAGCGACACAGCGACACAGCGACACAGCGACACAGCGACACAGCGACACAGCGACACAGCGACACAGCGACACAGCGACACAGCGACACAGCGACACAGCGACACAGCGACACAGCGACACAGCGACACAGCGACACAGCGACACAGCGACACAGCGACACAGCGACACAGCGACACAGCGACACAGCGACACAGCGACACAGCGACACAGCGACACAGCGACACAGCGACACAGCGACACAGCGACACAGCGACACAGCGACACAGCGACACAGCGACACAGCGACACAGCGACACAGCGACACAGCGACACAGCGACACAGCGACACAGCGACACAGCGACACAGCGACACAGCGACACAGCGACACAGCGACACAGCGACACAGCGACACAGCGACACAGCGACACAGCGACACAGCGACACAGCGACACAGCGACACAGCGACACAGCGACACAGCGACACAGCGACACAGCGACACAGCGACACAGCGACACAGCGACACAGCGACACAGCGACACAGCGACACAGCGACACAGCGACACAGCGACACAGCGACACAGCGACACAGCGACACAGCGACACAGCGACACAGCGACACAGGACAGCGACACAGCGACACAGCGACACAGCGACACAGCGACACAGCGACACAGCGACACAGAGACACAGAGACACAGACACACAGAGACACAGACACACAGACACACAGACACACAGACACACAGACACACAGACACACAGACACACAGACACACAGACACACAGACACACAGACACACAGACACACAGACACACAGACACACAGACACACAGACACACAGACACACAGACACACAGACACACAGACACACAGACACACAGACACACAGACACACAGACACACAGACACACAGACACACAGACACACAGACACACAGACACACAGACACACAGACACACAGACACACAGACACACAGACACACAGACACACAGACACACAGACACACAGACACACAGACACACAGACACACAGACACACAGACACACAGACACACAGACACACAGACACACAGACACACAGACACACAGACACACAGACACACAGACACACAGACACACAGACACACAGACACACAGACACACAGACACACAGACACACAGACACACAGACACACAGACACACAGACACACAGACACACAGACACACAGACACACAGACACACAGACACACAGACACACAGACACACAGACACACAGACACACAGACACACAGACACACAGACACACAGACACACAAGACACACAGACACACAGACACACAGACACACAGACACACAGACACACAGACACACAGACACACAGACACACAGACACACAGACACACAGACACACAGACACACAGACACACAGACACACAGACACACAGACACACAGACACACAGACACACAGACACACAGACACACAGACACACAGACACACAGACACACAGACACACAGACACACAGACACACAGACACACAGACACACAGACACACAGACACACAGACACACAGACACACAGACACACAGACACACAGACACACAGACACACAGACACACAGACACACAGACACACAGACACACAGACACACAGACACACAGACACACAGACACACAGACACACAGACACACAGACACACAGACACACAGACACACAGACACACAGACACACAGACACACAGACACACAGACACACAGACACACAGACACACAGACACACAGACACACAGACACACAGACACACAGACACACAGACACACAGACACACAGACACACAGACACACAGACACACAGACACACAGACACACAGACACACAGACACACAGACACACAGACACACAGACACACAGACACACAGACACACAGACACACAGACACACAGACACACAGACACACAGACACACAGACACACAGACACACAGACAGACACACAGACACACAGACACACACACAGACACACACACAGACACACACACAGACACACACACAGACACACACACAGACACACACACAGACACACACACAGACACACACACAGACACACACACAGACACACACACAGACACACACACAGACACACACACAGACACACACACAGACACACACACAGACACACACACAGACACACACACAGACACACACACAGACACACACACAGACACACACACAGACACACACACAGACACACACACAGACACACACACAGACACACACACAGACACACACACAGACACACACACAGACACACACACAGACACACACACAGACACACACACAGACACACACACAGACACACACACAGACACACACACAGACACACACACAGACACACACACAGACACACACACAGACACACACACAGACACACACACAGACACACACACAGACACACACACAGACACACACACAGACACACACACAGACACACACACAGACACACACACAGACACACACACAGACACACACACAGACACACACACAGACACACACACAGACACACACACAGACACACACACAGACACACACACAGACACACACACAGACACACACACAGACACACACACAGACACACACACAGACACACACACAGACACACACACAGACACACACACAGACACACACACAGACACACACACAGACACACACACAGACACACACACAGACACACACACAGACACACACACAGACACACACACAGACACACACACAGACACACACACAGACACACACACAGACACACACACAGACACACACACAGACACACACACAGACACACACACAGACACACACACAGACACACACACAGACACACACACAGACACACACACAGACACACACACAGACACACACACAGACACACACACAGACACACACACAGACACACACACAGACACACACACAGACACACACACAGACACACACACAGACACACACACAGACACACACACAGACACACACACAGACACACACACAGACACACACACAGACACACACACAGACACACAGACAGACACACAGACAGACACACAGACAGACACACAGACAGACACACAGACAGACACACAGACAGACACACAGACAGACACACAGACAGACACACAGACAGACACACAGACAGACACACAGACAGACACACAGACAGACACACAGACAGACACACAGACAGACACACAGACAGACACACAGACAGACACACAGACAGACACACAGACAGACACACAGACAGACACACAGACAGACACACAGACAGACACACAGACAGACACACAGACAGACACACAGACAGACACACAGACAGACACACAGACAGACACACAGACAGACACACAGACAGACACACAGACAGACACACAGACAGACACACAGACAGACACACAGACAGACACACAGACAGACACACAGACAGACACACAGACAGACACACAGACAGACACACAGACAGACACACAGACAGACACACAGACAGACACACAGACAGACACACAGACAGACACACAGACAGACACACAGACAGACACACAGACAGACACACAGACAGACACACAGACAGACACACAGACAGACACACAGACAGACACACAGACAGACACACAGACAGACACACAGACAGACACACAGACAGACACACAGACAGACACACAGACAGACACACAGACAGACACACAGACAGACACACAGACAGACACACAGACAGACACACAGACAGACACACAGACAGACACACAGACAGACACACAGACAGACACACAGACAGACACACAGACAGACACACAGACAGACACACAGACAGACACACAGACAGACACACAGACAGACACACAGACAGACACACAGACAGACACACAGACAGACACACAGACAGACACACAGACAGACACACAGACAGACACACAGACAGACACACAGACAGACACACAGACAGACACACAGACAGACACACAGACAGACACACAGACAGACACACAGACAGACACACAGACAGACACACAGACAGACACACAGACAGACACACAGACAGACACACAGACAGACACACAGACAGACACACAGACAGACACACAGACAGACACACAGACAGACACACAGACAGACACACAGACAGACACACAGACAGACACACAGACAGACACACAGACAGACACACAGACAGACACACAGACAGACACACAGACAGACACACAGACAGACACACAGACAGACACACAGACAGACACACAGACAGACACACAGACAGACACACAGACAGACACACAGACAGACACACAGACAGACACACAGACAGACACACAGACAGACACACAGACAGACACACAGACAGACACACAGACAGACACACAGACAGACACACAGACAGACACACAGACAGACACACAGACAGACACACAGACAGACACACAGACAGACACACAGACAGACACACAGACAGACACACAGACAGACACACAGACAGACACACAGACAGACACACAGACAGACACACAGACACACAGACACACAGACACACAGACACACAGACACACAGACACACAGACACAGACACACAGACACAGACACACAGACACACAGACACACAGACACACAGACACACAGACACACAGACACACAGACACACAGACACACAGACACACAGACACACAGACACACAGACACACAGACACACAGACACACAGACACACAGACACACAGACACACAGACACACAGACACACAGACACACAGACACACAGACACACAGACACACAGACACACAGACACACAGACACACAGACACACAGACACACAGACACACAGACACACAGACACACAGACACACAGACACACAGACACACAGACACACAGACACACAGACACACAGACACACAGACACACAGACACACAGACACACAGACACACAGACACACAGACACACAGACACACAGACACACAGACACACAGACACACAGACACACAGACACACAGACACACAGACACACAGACACACAGACACACAGACACACAGACACACAGACACACAGACACACAGACACACAGACACACAGACACACAGACACACAGACACACAGACACACAGACACACAGACACACAGACACACAGACACACAGACACACAGACACACAGACACACAGACACACAGACACACAGACACACAGACACACAGACACACAGACACACAGACACACAGACACACAGACACACAGACACACAGACACACAGACACACAGACACACAGACACACAGACACACAGACACACAGACACACAGACACACAGACACACAGACACACAGACACACAGACACACAGACACACAGACACACAGACACACAGACACACAGACACACAGACACACAGACACACAGACACACAGACACACAGACACACAGACACACAGACACACAGACACACAGACACACAGACACACAGACACACAGACACACAGACACACAGACACACAGACACACAGACACACAGACACACAGACACACAGACACACAGACACACAGACACACAGACACACAGACACACAGACACACAGACACACAGACACACAGACACACAGACACACAGACACACAGACACACAGACACACAGACACACAGACACACAGACACACAGACACACAGACACACAGACACACAGACACACAGACACACAGACACACAGACACACAGACACACAGACACACAGACACACAGACACACAGACACACAGACACACAGACACACAGACACACAGACACACAGACACACAGACACACAGACACACAGACACACAGACACACAGACACACAGACACACAGACACACAGACACACAGACACACAGACACACAGACACACAGACACACAGACACACAGACACACAGACACACAGACACACAGACACACAGACACACAGACACACAGACACACAGACACACAGACACACAGACACACAGACACACAGACACACAGACACACAGACACACAGACACACAGACACACAGACACACAGACACACAGACACACAGACACACAGACACACAGACACACAGACACACAGACACACAGACACACAGACACACAGACACACAGACACACAGACACACACACACACACACACACACACACACACACACACACACACACACACACACACACACACACACACACACACACACACACACACACACACACACACACACACACACACACACACACACACACACACACACACACACACACACACACACACACACACACACACACACACACACACACACACACACACACACACACACACACACACACACACACACACACACACACACACACACACACACACACACACACACACACACACACACACACACACACACACACACACACACACACACACACACACACACACACACACACACACACACACACACACACACACACACACACACACACACACACACACACACACACACACACACACACACACACACACACACACACACACACACACACACACACACACACACACACACACACACACACACACACACACACACACACACACACACACACACACACACACACACACACACACACACACACACACACACACACACACACACACACACACACACACACACACACACACACACACACACACACACACACACACACACACACACACACACACACACACACACACACACACACACACAAGCTCCTCCCACTTTCCGAGCGACGGCCCAGTAGAAATATTAGAACTCAGAAAAACCATGTAAACATGTTTCTCTTCTTTCTACGATTTTGAATTACACGCCACGTGTAGTACAATGTCAACGCTTGGCTTCTGCTAAGGCCTCTGTATGGCGACCGCGTGCGTTTCAACCGACACGTGCCTGGGCAGCCTTAAACGATTGCGCCGAGTGATTTGGGACTCGGCCCGGGCCCCAATGGTACTTACCAGTCCAGCACGAACCGCGCCTGGCCGCACCGCTCACATATTCATAAGGCACCGGTGGACTGTCCGGAAATAAGAATCGACCGACCGCAACTTTGTATCGGGGCACCCCTCCCCCCCCCCCCCAATCCCCCGCCGTCAGAGGAATCACGGGTGGGAATTACACCTGCCCGCAGGAATTAAAAGTACGCCGACAACCGGCTTAAGTTCAAAAAGCTTTGATGGCGTTTCTGAATCTCTTTGAACACGTAAGTCTCCAAGAGCCCGGTTCGCTAGACAGAAATAACAAGGCTGTTACCGAGAAGTGGTATTGTTGTGAATGATGAGCATTCAAATATCCCCGGCTGGGTCAGAAAACAGGAACTACTCGCATCACGAATAACAAGCAATATTGAACCACGAGTCGATACTTAGACAGATTGGCATTAGACAGATAGACAGTCTTGGCACAATACGATAGACAGATTGGCACAAACCTCATATCGCTGAACTCGCAGTGCAGAATTTCGCATTTCGCAGTGCAGAATAACAAAACATCTTGTCTCAATACTGCTGAGCGCTTCCACATAACAAATGTCACTCCACATAAACGGATCAGCTCAGGTTAAACGGATCACGCCGTCATTTAAGTCGCACATTTTCGGCTCAGAACAAACTAACGTCTTACTGCATCTGACACTGGCCAGCAGCTCGTCACCGCCGCCCGCTCAAACGACAAACTTCATGTACCCACATCCGCCTTGGCGGCCGACCCGTCGCCGAAGTTAGCACACCGGCGTCTCCACGAACCAACATTGGCAATACCGGAGCACGAGCTGTCCGCGGGATGGACACTCCGGAGTCCTGACAGTGACCCCGCCCCCGTCTCCGTCCCAGCGGAGGGCGTCTGCCCACTCCAGATCAGTGCCCAACATGTCCGTACCGGAGCTCTCTTCCGGTCTGGCCCCAAAGGTCGGCCTGGATTACCGCTGAGCTGTGGCAGCACGGCTCGGCCCAGCCGGCCGGCAAAGTTTGCCGGCCGCCGCCCGACGGCTGACAGCGTCTCAGATTAATAAAACAAGAGCACGCCGGCCGGCCGGGCGGCGGGGCGGCGGCACGGACGGGGCGGGAAGCGCCGACGTGAGTAGCCACTGTAATGACCTCTGGATGGTACGGCTCAAAGTCGCCCTTACAGGCGGCCGCAGGGGAAAACCACAGACCTCTTGCACCAAAAATAACCACCTGGCCAAAACTCAATTCTACCCCGCTTGAAAATTTACCCTGGTGGCTATTTTCTCTTGCACCAAACGAATTCGCCACCTGGGTAAAAGTACGTAGTGGTTATTGTTTCTGTCGCCCGTCGATCACTCATCGAACACAGACGCCCGTCGAGTCGATCACTCACTCATTACGTATCAAAATATAGTACCCTCAATGCGATTTTGGAATATTGTTCAAATGGACACAGTATAGCATATTTACTTTTAATCTGAACAATTATACTCAGATAAGACTATGACAAAAAAGACTAACTGAAATTGAATGACCCATAATGCGTATTCATATGCTCATTACTTAGCGTGAATACTACATGCAAATTTGCTTAAGTTGAACTTAGAGGATGAATTCGTTTGAGTCATAAATGGGTTCAGCTTTAAAGGGAATAGGTCACCTTGAACACGTGTGCATAGGTCTTGAAATTTGGCTATACGGGGTATTTCGTGCTAAAAAAACGAATATGGCATTTTTTGGACGATAGATGGATATCCGTCGAAAAATGGGCATGTTTTTCTTTTCTCCTACATGGCCATACAAAACTTCATGACAATTATGACGTCATGCACAGCATATGGTAGCTTGGATATGGAAACTATTGCACACAATAACGACGGACTTTAGGCATATATACGCAGGCTGCTTGTAAAGTAAACAACGGTTGTGAGGACCCGAAACAAGTTTCGGAGATATGACACTTCTTCTAATAGGGGCCCACTAGTCCTGTGTCGAAATTACTTAACGTAGGGAGCTAATGTTTTCACACAACCCATTTTCCGATCTGCTCTACAAATCTGCTGTCTCAGTTAAAAATCCATGTTAAAGGTGAACTATTCCCTTTAAGCATGACATTTAATAACATACTTTTTGCACTACATTATTACATACTTTTTTGCATGATTCAAGTCAGTTTCAAACCAAAGCAAAACAAGCAAGAAGTTCGATATATCACACGGAGGACCCTTCGCTTTGATTACCGTTTCCATGGCAACGCGATACTAAACAACCGCCGCGAACCTCCGGTTTCGACACATTCAGTTCCGGTTTTGTAACGAAGTTATATCGCGTTTTATCGAAGTTTATAGAGTCCAAACTGTAAATAACGGTGTTTATCAACTATGTATAGTTGTTTGTCACAAAAAGCATACAGCCGACAACTTTACTAGTGATGTCATTCGGTTACCACAATTTTTGGCATACCCAAAAATTAACAATACCGAATTGGTTATTGGTCGGTCAGACAACACATTTTTGGTAGGTATTTTTATCGGTCGAGCAAGTCAGCGACGTACATCAGCCTGATCACGTTGTCTAGGGATTTGGGCATGTTTTGCAGGTTTTCGTAGTTTGAAATGAGAATGTGAGGCATTTCATTTGGATTCTGATCAATACTACCAGTAAAACGCCTTTTTGGGCGATGACCGAGCGGGCATGCACTGGTAAAGCTAAAACAGGTTTGACATATGAAACGGTGCGGGAGCACACTTGGTAGTAACAGATAGTCTTTTTAGTCCTTTTAGTCCTCCATACAAATTGCCAGGCCTCCATGCATGCCAACATAAAAATTAAGTTTTATTATATTGTACACGATCTATCTCGAATCAGCCAAAAGGGAGTACGCCCTGAGCGCTGCATGCTTCAGCGTATAAAAAACGAATGCTTAGATTAATAATGCCATTTTTGATCAATAATTATTTTTGTTCATTTCGACATTTGCGTGTGCCACGTGCTGTCGTACCACCCCTATCAGAACGCACTATGACAAAATCAAAATTGATTTGATGGTCCTATCCAATGGTGAAAACCCGATCTCAATCGGAGCAGTGGTTGTAAAGTTATTAGCTCCCGAAAAGCGTCTGTATGGCCGGGTCGGGCCGGGTCGGGTCAAATGTAAATTTGTTACCGAGCGGGCGCGAAGCGCCCGTGAGGTTTCTCGTCAAGTTACTAGACAAATTTACATTTGACCCGGCCCGACCCGGTCATACAGACGCTTTTCAGAAGGTAATAACTTTGCAACCACTGCTCAGATTGAGATCGGGTTTTCACCATTGGATAGGACCATCAAACCAATTTTGATTTCGTTATGGTGCGTTCTGATAAGGGTGGTACCACAGTGCGTGACACCCGTAGACGTGGAAATGAACACACACCATTCTTTCGGGGTATTTTTTTTTTCATTTGAGAATTTCGGGGTAAAATCATTCTTGATCAAAAATGGCTTGATTTATGTAAGCATTCGTTTTTATATACGCTGAAGCATGCAGCGATCAGGACGTACTCCCTTTTGGCGGATTCGAGAGAGGAGATCATGTACAATTTAATAAAACTTATTTTTTATGTTGGCATGCATGGAGGCCTGGCACATTTTATGGGGACTAAAAGGACTAAAAGGACTAAAAGGACTAAAAGGACTAAAAGGACTAAAAGGACTAAAAGGACTATGTGTTACTACCACGTGTGCTCCCGTACCGTTTCATATTTCAAACCGGTTTTAGCTTTATCAGTGCGCGCCCGCTCGGTCATCGCCCAAAAAGGCGTTTTAATGGTCTAGTAAGTTGACGAGAAACCTCACGCGTCCGCTCGGTAATTACTGAGATGTTTCTATACAAATGTGCATACATATTACATAAGCAGAGTTTCGTTTGTCAACCTCCTACAACAATGTTGCAAATCGGTCAATAATCGATAATTTTCAGGTTGGGAAAAATCGGTTTGGTTTTTGGTCAGTATAGCAT
Source organism: Chirona hameri (assembly GCA_036785665.1). NCBI lineage: Eukaryota > Metazoa > Arthropoda > Thecostraca > Balanomorpha > Balanidae > Chirona > Chirona hameri. Next base: position 84,332 of record JAXIVJ010003084.1, read on the forward strand.
GAAATTGGTATCGGTTTGGTTTAGTAGCAGGAATTTTCTGAAAGTGACATCACTAAACTCTACCAAAATTGTGAACAATATTTTAACTAACATTTTGCTGGTTATTTTTCGATGTAATTTACCCATATGCGGCATCTGTGCCGCACACAAAACCTTCCGCCTGATCTACTTTTCGAGTTTGGTGCAAGCAGATGCAAATAAGCTGTGGTAGAATTTCGGGGTAGATTTTCGGAGTGGTTATTATTTTTAGCCAGTTGGTGCAAGAGAATCTGGGTATTTTTCGTTTTCGCCATGTGGTTCATTTTGGTGCAAGAGGCCTCATGTGAGGAAGCAGAGGCTGATTCCGGTCATCCCACGGAACTGGAAAAAGGTCCTCCGCTTTTTCATGCCGACACAATTGTGAGCCTATACGGAAATATGGCGAAGTGACCAAGCAGATCCCGTCTTGCAGAGTGGGTCCCGACATCATATCTGATTACATCTTGCATCAAATCAGATCACCTCTGATATCACATTAGATCACGTATAGTATCACATCAGATCACACAGATCACCTCTGACATCACATTGGATCACGTATAGCATCACATCAGATCACACAGATCACCTCTGACATCACATTGGATCACGTATAGCATCACATCAGATCACACAGATCACCTCTGACATCACATTGGATCACGTATAGCATCACATTGGATCACGTATAGCATCACATTAGATCACATACAGCAACACAGCAATTAAATCTCGGCATCTCGCAATACGTCAAATCAGCACTGAGTCACAACTGAGATCACTCGACAAGGCACATCCCGTCCCCTCGCTCTCTCTCTCGCTCTCGCTCTCGCTCTCGCTCTCGCTCTCGCTCTCGCTCTCGCTCTCGCTCTCGCTCTCGCTCTCGCTCTCGCTCTCGCTCTCGCTCTCGCTCTCGCTCTCGCTCTCGCTCTCGCTCTCGCTCTCGCTCTCGCTCTCGCTCTCGCTCTCGCTCTCGCTCTCGCTCTCGCTCTCGCTCTCGCTCTCGCTCTCGCTCTCGCTCTCGCTCTCGCTCTCGCTCTCGCTCTCGCTCTCGCTCTCGCTCTCGCTCTCGCTCTCGCTCTCGCTCTCGCTCTCGCTCTCGCTCTCGCTCTCTCTCTCTCGCTCTCTCTCTCTCTCTCTCTCTCTCTCTCTCTCTCTCTCTCTCTCTCTCTCTCTCTCTCTCTCTCTCTCTCTCTCTCTCTCTCTCTCTCTCTCTCTCTCTCTCTCTCTCTCTCTCTCCTCTCTCTCTCTCTCTCTCTCTCTCTCTCTCTCTCTCTCTCTCTCTCACCTTGGCGATGGTGACCGTCTTCTGCTGCAGCACGTCTCCCTCTATCCTGAGACTGCGTCGCAGCTCCTTGCTGCGCCTGCGATGCTCGCCCGGTTTAGCCGGCAGTGGCGGTGCCACGGAGGGCGGGTCCGGCGCCGACAGGTGGTCCATACTCTCCCCTCGCGCATGTCGTGAGATAGCCCTGTCTGGCTCATCTCTCCCCACCGGATCGGGGGCCACCGTCACCGCCGGGCCGCCGCCGCCGACCCCGCCCTGAGACAGCCGCTCGGGGGCGGACTTGGTGCGTGCGTGCGACACGGTGAGGCCAGGCTCCCGGCGGAACAGACCGTCCGGAACTTCGTCAGAGCAGTCCGGCGGCGCGCGGGACACCACCAGGCTGACAGTGGAGTTGTTCTGCCGGCAGAGAGAGAGAGAGAGAGAGAGAGAGAGAGGGAGGTGACGTCACATAGGCGCCGAGAGAGAGAGAGAGAGAGAGAGAGAGGGGGGGGGGGGGAGGTGGTGGCGTCACTAAGTGCACAGTTGTGTACCAGGAACTGTACCGGGAACTGCGCTGCAAACAGTGTCATAGGGAGACGTATGGCAGATTAACGTACCGCTTTCAGCCGAGTGCGATTTCAGCTGGCGCCAACATATTCACATTTGTCAGTCTGTAGATGGCGAACATTACTGGTATTGATGGCCTATCTCAGCGCGTTTGAATGCATGAATTGCCAGCAACATGTTGTACATCAAACAAACGGCTTGCTGACGTCAAAGTGACGCCCTCACAGACGACAATTTACAGCCCTCGAGTTATTTTATGCACAAGACCGCGTAATATTTCACAAACTTTATGACGCACACCCACCCTTAAGCGAACTTTTACCGACAGCATTTTGCGCTCGGCAGGCAATTGCAAACTCTGCAAATAGCCTAGACGGGCGAGTCCATTGACGGGCGAAGCCATTGCACCTGTCGGCGACGTCGCGCCACCAGCTCCAAATGTAGCCTTCGGCGCCATATCAGTCCAGTCCAACTGCAGCGGCACAGTGAACGAATGGTGTAAGTTTTCTCATCAGAGCCAGCCGCCGATCGAGTGTGGGGATCTCCCGTGGAGAAGAGGAGTCCGGTGGTGACGCTGTCCGTTGCCTGGCACAGCACTCTCAGCGCATCTGACGGGCACAACACACCCGCTGGAGGGCAGAGCCATCTCCACTTCCCGTCCTGGCACAGCACCCTCAGCGCATCTGACGGGCACAACACACCCGCTGGATGGCAGAGCCATCTCCACTTCCCGTCCTGGCACAGCACCCTCAGCGCATCTGACGGGCACAACACACCCGCTGGAGGGCAGAGCCATCTCCACTTCCCGTCCCGGACACAGCGCCGTCCCGTCCTCCTGCTGCTGCTGAGGACGGCAGAGAGGAGAGAGCAGAGAGGACAGAAGAGAGGAGAGAGGGACAGAGATGGCAGAGATGGCGGCACACCAAGCCATTCCAGCGGCCATCTCGGCTTATCGCGGCAATATCGCAGCGATTCTCTGCTCGTAAAACGCCAGAAAGGCTAGTCGGCTCCGCCTTCTCGCCACTCCCGGGCGCAGCACGACAGCGATTTGGAGACAGCGCTCATGTTTGTTAACGTCCAGATGGGCCACATACAAATCGAATATCTTTCTCAATGGCGTTCGGTTAACGTCCAGATGGGCCACATACAAATCGAATATCTTTCTCAATGGCGTTCGAATCGGAAATGCCCAAATAATACTGCTGTGATTGCATGGTAAGGATGACTGCAACCCCAACACGGACGATGCTGTGATTACATGGTAAGGATGACTGCAACCCCAACACGGACCTGTGATTACATGGTAAGGATGACTGTAACCCCAACACGGACGATGCTGTGATTACATGGTAAGGATGACTGTAACCCCAACACGGACCTGTGATTGCATGGTAAGGATGACTGTAACCCCAACACGGACGATGCTGTGATTACATGGTAAGGATGACTGTAACCCCAACACGGACGATGCTGTGATTACATGGTAAGGATGACTGTAACCCCAACACGGACGATTCTAAATGACAATTAGTCCGCACGAGTGTCGCGGCTAAACTAACCAGTGGGAGGGCAGCAGTGGCGTAGTGCGACAAAGGACAAACTTCAGGCCTCTGTCCTTCGCTCGGTCGGGGAGCCGCTACATCCAAACAACAATGTGTTCAGCGAGAGTGTCGCCGACAAGCAGACATCCAATTTCAGAAGCAAACAACGACATAAACTGCCACCAAATCGGAACCAAAGACAATCTCGACCTTGACCTTCGCGACGCGAAGATCGCGCCAGCAAAGGAACATCTTCTGAATATTCGAACAAGATGAACCAACGAATTCCACCGCTAACCTCGACTGAAATCAGCAGACAACAAAGTTACCGCCACCACCAACTCTGATATCGACTAATCTGCGGACGACATAGCAGGTAAACCACCCCGCTAATCAATATCTGTTGATTGCCAATTAATGCCACCGACGGAGACCGAGAACCCAAATTTCAGCGGCACACTAAAGGCAATCACACGCTGATATCTGTTGTTGCAAAGTTAATTACATCCACCGCAGGCGCAATAATCCTGCAAGTGAGCCCACCAGACCACACCGTTCTACTGTCGATATCAATGACTGATTATGGCCGTCTCTTTTCCACCCGGCCGCCGCCATCATTAAATGACAGTGTACACCTGGGAAGCGGGCTGCGACGGGCGGGCGGCGGCGGGAGGTAGTCCCCAGGGTCTGCGGACCAGCTGCGATACCCACTAACGAGATATGGGATCACCGCCGGGCGGAATCGGTCGCACATCGGCTACTCGTCACCATCGAGCTGCACACCACTCCGCTCTCTTCTGTTGCCGCTCGGTGTGGGACTCGGCTCGTCTGTGACGTGTCGAATCCAATAGACGACCACTTCCTCACGGCAGAAGCGGCAGCATTAGCAGCAGCAGCAATAACAGAACCGGCAGACCAAGTGACACCCAGTAGCACTAGCAGCCGCAGCGGCGGAGGCGCTGTCCTAGGTAAGCAAATCCCCAGGGAACTGACGGAAAGAGGCACAGACAGCACACCCGCCTTGCTGTCTTACCACCCTCTACCCGTGCCGCGGGAGGAGATCGAGTGGGCTGAATACACAGTACACACCGCACAGGGCGTCGACCGACCACGTACGGCCTCGCACGGCCAGCAGGGGAGAGCTGAAAGGTATGCACATAACTCACCACTCGCCGCCCACCCCGTGTTTGGGAAGGGTGGCTCTGAACATACACTGACGCCCCGGATAGTCATCTGATTACGCACCATCCTGGCGATCAGGAGGGGGCGCTACCATTACACCATGATCCCTATATAGCAACAGCATGACTATAAACTACGCCCGCGCACCGAGTTCGGCTAAAACAAGGGAGACGCCCGTCGCCTATCTCATAGAGCAGATGCCCGTGCCGCAGTTCTCCGAGACTCCCGGCAGACAATGTAAATACGACACTGACCGACACAAGGCGCCGTCCGTGAAGGCGGTGACGGCGGCGGCGGCGGCCAGTCCTCCAACAATACCTACCGACGCTAGCCCACCAGCCCCGCGTGCCACCAGGTTGCCGCCGACCGCCCCCGCGTGCCAAAAAGTGTCGCTAGGTGCCCCCAGGTGCCGCTAACCGGTCCCGCGTGTCAAAAAGTGTCGCTAGGTGTCCCCAGGTGCCGCTAACCGGCCCCGCGTGCCATGGGGCCACCTGGGGCAGCCGTGTCCCGGTATGCCTCGAGCGATCGATGGCTGGCATGATTCACACAGGTGGGGTCAGCGCCCGCTGGTCCCTGGTCGCCGCTGGTCGCGGGCTGGATGCCCCATGGACCTTTGGTCCAACACGGGGACTTTCCCAGGCGCTTCTGGTCATTCATGCAACGCACGAGTGTCACGCACATGTAACGCCATAACAATCGCGGAAGTATGATTACAGAGAACGGGTTTAGACAGTGAGGGTTATTCTTGTAGGCTTCGTCGATCGGCTGGACTAGCAATACGCCAATTGGTCCGACTTGAGTCGTGCATTTGCGTTCGCTGAGTAGACCAAGTACAAAGTGGTCATTTCTTTCAGTAATGAGTATTGAACGGATCTATTTCTGGATACACACCCGTTAGCAACAGACAGTTCACAACATGCTCCCCTGCCCGCGGGTAGACACCGCCCTCCCCCACTCTCTGGGTCAGTGAGCCCCTGATGATGATTCCCGCCTTGAAAGCGACGCATTCACGGCCAGCTGGCAGCGGTGGCCAGTCTCTTCATCAATCTCTGCCGGCGCAGCGGCCGAGCTGAGGCTCCGAATTCGCCCGCCCATTCATACCCCCACCAGGCGGACTACAATCTCACCACCTCGCCACATAATCGGATCCTTTCTGGGCCGTACAATTCAAAGCTCCGCGGCTCGGGCTCCGGCTCGGGCTCTGCCCGCTCGAGATTCTCTCCTCAGCTCCCTCAGTTCTCTCCCTGCTCCCCCGACTCTGACTGACGGTGATGATCTCAGCACTGGTCCCGGGGTAAGCCGGGTCCAAAGGGACCGTCTGCGGGTCGTCCGCTGAGCAGCCGGCGACCACACCTGCTCAGCGATGCAGTGAGAGGCGCGTCCCCGCGGGCCGCTGCAGTCGGCTCTTCCAACCACCACTGGCTGGCGGGCGTCGCTGAAGCCAGCATTTCGTCGACAATCGATGGCGGTGGCGGCGCGGTGCGGCGCGGGTGCGGCGCGGTGCGGCGCGGTGGCGGCGCGGTGCGGCGCGGTGCGGCGCGGGTGCGGCGCGTGCGGCGCGGTGCGGCGCGGTGCGGCGCGGTGCGGCGGTGCGGCGCGGTGCGGCGCGGTGCGGCGCGGTACGGCGCGGTACGGCGCGGTACGGCGGGCGCGGTGGGGCATTGAGCGGGCTCTGAGGGGCGTAGCAGCGACCTGGCTTGCGGCCACGACCTGTTCACAGCACGTCCGCCTCTGATGGGCTATCGCCGGTCACACGGCGCCTGACCGCCCCCCCCCCCCCCCCCGTCGGATCCCCTGCCACCAAGGGGGACAGTATTGCTGACGATACCGGGCTGCCGCCACCACCACCGCCGCCGACGTCTGGCCGCCCTCCAGCGGCGAGTGTCGCTCTCCACCGACACACGCCATGCGTAATGGATACGAACGTGATGCCAACGTCTTCGCAGAAGGCTGCTGAAAGCCGGGATCGATCCCACACACGTGTGAGGACAGCGGCAGACGGAGACACGTCCACGCAGTCTCACGAGGCGGCAGACGGAGACACACGTCCACGCAGTCTCACGAGGCGGCAGACGGAGACACACGTCCACGCAGTCTCACGAGGCAGCAGACGGAGACACGTCCACGCAGTCTCACGAGGCGGCAGACGGAGACACACGTCCACGCAGTCTCACGAGGCAGCAGACGGAGACACACGTTCACGCAGTCTCACGAGGCGGCAGACGGACAACACGTCCACGCAGTCTCACGTGGCGGCAGACGGAGACACGTCCACGCAGTCTCAAGAGGCGGCAGACGGAGACACGTCCACGCAGTCTCAAGAGGCGGCAGACGGAGACACACGTTCACGCAGTCTCACGAGGCGGCATGGGCTGTTACGAGGAGTTTTGTGATGATGACTGGTGGTGATTTGAGTTTTGTCGCGCATGTGATGCGGCACGACCCGAAAGTCGGGATTTAGTACAGTCTGAATGGATGGATAGAATTAAATGATACACCCAGTTTGGACATACACAAATTTGGCTTCATTTACTTTTGATGAGGCGACCCTGATCCTACTAACCTTTTGTTGTGCCTCACTAACTTGGGTACATAATTACTTTGGTACCACCGAAATACGTTGTCGAAAAACATCGTTTGACAAAGCACCACCCATTTCTGAAACGTTAGCCTGTCATTAACTCAGCTTCCCAGGCCAGCCTGAAGGGAAAACACACACGCACGCAAGCACGCACACGCACACAGCAACAAATCCGAGCGTCGCGGAGGTAGACCCGAGCGAAAAAGAAAAGAAACGGCCCATTAATGGCTCTCTCCAGCGTCGACAGATTAAAATGGACGTGAAGAGCAAAAACACCCAGCGAGCGGAAAAATATCCTAACACAGCAGAGCTGAACCCACGGCGTCCGTTCGTGTCACTAGCACGACAGCCGCTCTGCTGCAGATATTGCATTAACAAACAGCAACCAACCATATACCAGATGAAGCATTCTGTAGCAGATGTCCGAGAAGAAGCACATACAGTATTGCTATCTACCAGGCACGGAAAGGTTGGTTGGAAAGGTTAGAAAGGCGGAGAAGTTCGCTCAGCGGCTCTCGACCCTGAACATCAAGCCATCTTCTTAACCTATCTCCTAACGAGACCCGTCCCACAAGCCCGCCCTCCTCCTCTAACCGTCACAGTCACCGTCCACCCGTGCGCCTGTCACCGCCACTGTTTACGACACATCTCCAGGAGGGTGCCCCTCGCGCCGGACGCTCCGCAGAAGCCGCCACCGGCTCATAACAGCACGCCAATAGCCATCTCTCGCGCGGCCGCCGGGAGCCGGGCACATCCACGCTGAAATACGGGGCAGGACGCTGGAGAGGCTGGCAGAGTCGAGTGGTGGTGCCGGTATAAAACATGGGATGGGGAGGATGGGATGGGGAGGATGGGATGGGAAGGATGGGATGGGGAGGATGGGGTGGGGAGAAGGGATGGGAGGATGTGATGGGGAGGATGGGATGGGGATGATGGGATGGGGAGGATGGAATGGGGAGGATGGGATGGATGGGATGGGGAGGATGTGATGGGGAGGATGGGATGAGGAGGATGGG
>JAXIVJ010003084.1:97500-98840 GCA_036785665.1 Chirona hameri
CCCCCGGAGGGTGTGAAGTGAGGTCTGACGGTCGACCCGACCGGGCCAGCAGCCAATCACCACCCCCGGAGGGTGTGAGTGAGGTCTGACGGTCGACCCGGCCGGGCCAGCAGCCAATCACAACCCCCGGAGGGTGTGAGTGAGGTCTGACGGTCGACCCGACCGGGCCAGCAGCCAATCACCGCCCCCGAGGGTGTGAGTGAGGTCTGACGGTCGACCCGACCGGGCCAGCAGCCAATCACCACCCCCGGAGGGTGTGAGTGAGGTCTGACGGTCGACCCGGCCGGCCAGCAGCCAATCACCACCCCCGGAGGGTGTGAGTGAGGGTCTAACGGTCGACCCGGCCGGCCAGCAGCCAATCACCACCCCCGTAGGGTGTGAGTGAGGTCGACCCGGCCGGACCAGCAGCCAATCACCACCCCCGGAGGGTGTGAGTGAGGTCGACCCGGCCAGGCCAGCAGCCAATCAGCGCCACTCGGGACACACGCACACACAGACATACAAACAGGGCGCCCGCGAACCAGCTGGCGCCGCCTGGCACTAATGCACTCATCCACTCTAGGGCTAATACACAGGGAAGTGCCCCGGCCTGGGCCAGACAAAAAGCAACGGCAGGATATAACAGCATCTGGTGACATGCAGACAGGCGCCTGGCCCCTGGAGTTAGCACTGCAAACTTATGACTGGAAATATCAGTTGACCGATTTGTTGACAGTTTAGTTGTTATTTGCTGAGTGGCCGCAATGATCGAATGACCAACCACCCATTAATGACTGTAATGGGGAGGTTGGCAGCACAGTGGGCCAACTAGGGGCAGCGAACCGTCTGATTAAAGGCGTTAAGCTGAGCGCTGGAGGCGAGTCTGGAGGCGAGTCTGGAGGCGTTGGCTGGCGGACAAGGTCGGCGAGATTTAACGAAGATTTAAATTTTAAACCGGCGCTATTATACCAAGATACTTTAATTAATTAGTCACGTTTATACAGGACAAAGCAGACCCGATAGCGGAAAAGGATCTAATTAATCTCGCACTGAGCCTGCTGATGAACGAATAAGTCGTCTGGGACGAACAAGAAGTCTCGCCTGGACGGAAATACTGAAACGCTGGACAATGACATGATACGAGGTACCTCCAGATTGGCTATTCATTGTGTTTTCTAGGTCTGTCAACCCGGATGCCAATTATATTATATCTGAGTATCCGTCCGACAAGACCAGTTTATGTAACGTAATCCTGTCAACCATTTCCTTCTTTCAATTATCCCGCATTCCTATTCTATCTCACAAAGTAATGCAGTTTTTTTTTTCCAGTTACTACTTCATTATCAACTCTTTCGCAAAGC
>JAXIVJ010003085.1:0-5000 GCA_036785665.1 Chirona hameri
GTGTATGTGTATGTGTATGTGTATGTGTATGTGTATGTGTATGTGTATGTGTATGTGTATGTGTATGTGTATGTGTATGTGTATGTGTATGTGTATGTGTATGTGTATGTTGTGTATGTGTATGTGTATGTGTATGTGTATGTGTATGTGTATGTGTATGTGTATGTGTATGTGTATGTGTATGTATGATGTATGTATGTATGTATGTATGTATGTATGTATGTATGATTACCTGTACCTATACCTCTACCTCTACCTCTACCCTCTACCTCTACCTCCTACCATCTACCTCTACCTCTACCTCTACCTCTACCTCTACCTCTACCTCTACCTCTAGAGGTTGCCGCCGGGTGGCGCGCTAGACGGGCGACCCCCGGCCGCTCCGCACTGTTCTCGGTTTTACTCGGGGAAATTAGACACCCGGCTTCGTGAAATTTAGTGTCTTACGTGTTCGTTATCTTCGAGTTCATCTGCGTGCTACACCGCAAAGACTGTGAGTTGCGTCTTCGACTTATTATCTACCTTAGAAGATTTGCGATTTTGAAACCCTGTGTGAAAACCAAGCCAGAAGTCAGATAACCTGGGAAGTGTCTGTGTCAGCAAAGTGTGTGAACGCTCTCAAGTTTCAGTCAAATAGGTGTCTTTTTGCTCTATGGTGGCGGCAGTGATATTACGTGCTTGAATATTGCATTTCTTCAAGAGTCCTGCGTCTATTTCTAGAACTACTTCTTTCCAACGTTATACTAACGCGGCAGTGCAGATGAACACCACTAGCCTGGCCGTCGCCATGGCAACCCCCCTGACCCAGGGGATACCCGCCGCAGTGCCAGGCCCGGCTAAAGTCAACAAATGCCAGGCCGGCCAAACGGTCACCGGGGGCACGTTCCCGGCGGGCCGGTCGCGCGGGGAGCCCGGGGCGGGTGTGCGGGCCCGCCGAGCGAGGGAGAGAGGGAGCAGCGACCAGCCCGACTGCTCCCGGCACTGGGGACCCCGATGGGCCCTGTCGTGTGGTGGTGCCAACAACCATCCGTCACCACGACAGGGTCAGTGACGCAAGACAGAGACGATCCCGCTGACGCCTGCTACTCCGTCAGACCAGCGGGCGGGCAGGCGGCGGCGGCCCGCCGCCCATCCGACGCGGCTACCAGCGAGCGGCCGGTGGCCGGCGCTCCGCTTGCAACCAACCGACACACCCGGCCAGACCCAGCAAGCAGCGAGTCGGCCCACATCTCACACCGAGACCACGAGGCCTGCTCACACTCTTGCGATCGGCCATGCGAATGTACGGTCGCTGATCCCGAAAATGGACTGCGTTAGTCTGACAGTGCTTGATCACGACCTTGACGTGATGTGTATCACAGAGACGTGGCTGACAGATCGTGTCACGGACAGGATATTAGTGTTTCCCGGTTACAGGCTGGTGCGCAGGGACCGGCCGACCCGGCGGTGCCAGAATCGTGCTGTGACAGCGAGCCGTGGTGGTGGTGTCGCGATATTGTACCGGGAACGCTCTGAACTGCGCCGTCCTACCCATCTCCAGCGCCAGTTGAAGCCTGCGAGTCAGTCCTGGTGGGTGTCTGTGAGCGGCCGGTGGGCGGCGCTCGGCCACCGTGGCCGTTGTCTACCGTCCCCCGTCTCAGCCAATATTAGAGAGGCCTCGACGAGATACACGACCAACTTCGCGCAGCTGTCGCCACTGGTAGACCCGTCTTTTGTCTTGGTGATTTTAACATCGACCTTCTGCGTCCTCAAACTCCCACTGTGCGCCGCATATTTCAATTTTAAATGATTTGAACCTTTGTCAACTTGTTGTCACTCCCACCCATCTGGAACCGACCGCCACACTCCTTGACCATATAATCACCAGTATGCCGGATCTGGAGAGCGCCGTCTCGGGTGCCCACCGGTACCGATTGCAGACCACCTCACTCACCATTCTTCGCGCGCCCTTCAGGCGTCAGCACTCGCGTCCTACGCCTTTCCGAGCTCGCCCCCTGGCGCAAAGTAAATTGGGACGCGCTCAGTTTACATCTGCTGCTGTCAGACTGGGACCCGTTATACCGGGCCGCTGACATCGAGGGGAAGTTGGAGGCGTTCATGCGTGTATGGTCAGTCTGCCATCGATGTGCACTGTCCCCTGAAAACTGTGAACCCCACGTCGCCCACGCTGCCCGTGGTTGGAGGGTAACCACGAGCTGCGCAGTGTAATGCCGTGAGCGCGACCGGGCCTACCGGAATGGCACAGGTACGGTACGGAGACCGCCCTTATCGAGTATCGGCGGCTCCGAAACCGGGTTAAGAGGTTGCTGTGCCCAGGCGAAACGCGACTTTCTGTGCGCGACATGCTGTCTGATCGTGCGAGTTTCTGGCGCGGGATCCGTGAGTTCGCCCTTCGACCACGAGAGGAGGCGGCGGCGCCGAGGATATGCCGATGGACCGAGCTGACGACCTTCAATCGCCATTTCGCCTCAGGTCGGGTCTAAGATAGCTGCCGAGCTGTGCAGCCGGCTGCCACAGCGTGCCACCTCTCCCTCCGAGACACCGTGCGTCACCACAGCCCAGCTAGTCTTAGAACCGGTGACTTACCCATGCTTTCTAGTGCCTTGAAAAGACTGTCCTCTTCTAGGGCTGTTGAGACTCGATGGTGTGCCGCTACTTGCAATTGAAAAACTGTTTCGCTGTCTTAGGGCCTCCTATTGCTTCATCTCGTCAATCCACTTCTGTCATCACTTGCGTCTTCCCAAGTGACTGAAAATTGCCTCAGTTCTCCCTCTTCATAAATCTGGGCCTCGCGATGCTCCTGGCAATTTTAGGCCGATATCGATTTTATCAGTGTTGCAAAATTTATGCGAGAAGGTTGTATGTACGCAGTTGTCGGCGCATCTCGTTTCCCACAGCCTGTTGGCGCCTTCACAATACGCGTACAGGCCGTGCCACTCGACGGAGGCATGCCGCTGGTCGACGCTGTGGAATGGATGACGCGCCGGATCGACGCGGGACATGTCGTCGCCGTCACCTCCGTCGACCTTAGTAGAGCCTTTGACAGCGTTGACCACGGTGTCCTCCTGACCAAGCTACCAGTGGTACGGCATCGATCCCCGATGGTTCCGGAGTTACCTCGATGGTCGGCTGCAGGTGGTGTGAGGCGGATCACTATCCCTTCCTTTATCCCACGGCGTCCCCTCAGGGGTCTCCTCGTGGGCCCACTCCTCTTCAGCATCTTCACGAAACGACCTTGCATCGTACCTTACCTCACGGGCGTCTGGTGTCCTACGCAGACGACACCCAGCTCCTCGGACTCTGCCCTCCCAGCACACCTATCCCTACTAAAATCCCGCCAGGAGGATACCATCATTGCGGGGTCCAATCCTACTTCACTGCCAACTCCCTTAAAGATGAACCCCACCAAGACCACGCTCCTCCTTGTCGGTACTCCTCAAGCCCTTAAAAAAGACTCCATCCTTTCAGCTCAACATCTCAAACCACACACTCAATCCCTTGCCGTCCGTGAAGATGCTGGGGGTCACCATGAACCGTAACTTGTCCTGGGAGGAGCACATTTCCAATTTAGTCAAAAAGTGCAACTCCATCCTGTTCTGTCTGTATAAAAATTCGTCACCACCTCACACCCGAGACCCCGCCAACTCCTAATCCAGACACACGTTGTTCCCCACATACTGTACTTGCCTCTCCGTCTGGGGCGGGGCCGCTGACTGCCACCTCAGCCCGGGTACAAAAGGTGATAAATTTTCGCGGCAAGGATCATCTCGGGTGCGCGCGGGGTCGTGATCATATCTCACCGATCGTGGAGTCGCTATGCTGGCGGGTGTATACGTCGACCTCGTTGCGCGCCGCGACTGGTATCGGCGTCTACAGAGCCTTAAACGATCCCGCGCCCCGGCAGTCGGTCCGATCGCTATTCATCCCTCGCACCGCGCTGTGAGTGAGCGCCTCACGCGGGCCGCGGTAGGCTGTGCTCTAGAACTGCCCGCTTTCCGGCTATCCATGTCGCTGCCAGGGCTTTTTCCTATAGGGCGGCCTCGTCTTGGAACCACCTGACGCCGGCCGTTATGGCCTCCCGGAGCCTCGCCGTGCTAAAAATCCCAACTCGAAAATTGTGACGACGGTGTGTGAAAGCTTGAATTCGTTCGTTTTATTAACATAGTTACCACGATTTCTTGTGTGTGTTGCGATGCTGTGTTTTAAATTGTCTGTCGTGTTTTTCGTTTGTATCGCCCAACTTGTATCCTTTTCACTCGAATCGAACATTAAGCCATTTATATGGAATGATTCGCAAATACATGAACCAGTACAGTTACCTCTACCTCTACCTCTACCTCTACCTCTACCTCTACCTATACCTATACCTATACCTATACCTATGTATATGTATATGTATATGTATATGTAGTATGTATATGTATATGTGTACATCATACATTCTAGGTATAGGTATAGGTATAGGTATAGGTATAGGTATATATATATATATATATATATATATATATATATATATATATATATATATATATATATATATATATATAGATATAGATATAGATATAATATAGATATAGATATCGATATCGATATAGATATAGATATATAGATATAGATAGAGATAGAGATAGAGATAGAGATAGAGATAGAGATAGAGATAGAGATAGAGATAGAGATAGAGATAGAGATACGATAGAGATAGAGATAGAGATAGAGATAGAGATAGAGATAGAGATAGAGATAGATAGATAGACCGACAGACATACAGACGACGACGCACGATTCCGACCGACGACGACGACCCCGACCGACCGACCGACCGACCGACCGACCGACCGACCGACCGACCGACCGACCGACCGACCGACCGACCGACGACCGACCGACCCGGAGCGACCGACCGACCGACCGACCCGACGACCGACCGACCGACCGACCGACCGACGACCGACCGACCGACCGACCGACGACGACCGACGACCGACGACCGACCGACCGCC
>JAXIVJ010003085.1:10000-98815 GCA_036785665.1 Chirona hameri
GGGTAGGTGTGGGAGCAACAGCCGGCCTGTCCTGTGGGTAGGTGTCCCTGTCCTGTGGGTAAGTGTGGGAGCAACAGCCGCCCTGTCCTGTGGGTAGGTGTCCCTGTCCTGTGGGTAGGTGTCCCTGCCCTGTCGGTAGGTGTGGGGCAACAGCCGCCCTGTCCTATGGGTAGGTGTCCCTGCCCTGTGGGTAGGTGTGGGAGTAACATCCGACCTGTCCTTTGGGTAGGTGTGGGAGCAACAGCCGACCTGTACCGTGGGTAGGTGTCCCTGTCCTGTGGGTAGGTGTGGGAGCAACAGCCGACCTGTCCTGTGGGTAGGTGTCCCTGTCCTGTGGGTAGGTGTCCCTGCCCTGTGGGTAGGTGTCCCTGCCCTGTGGGTAGGTGTGGGAGTAACATCCGACCTGTCCTGTGGGTAGGTGTGGGAGCAACAGCCGGCCTGTCCTGTGGGTAGGTATCCCTGTCCTGTGGGTAGGTGTTCCTGTCCTGTGGGTAGGTGTGGGAGCAACAGCCGCCCTGTCCTGTGGGTAGGTGTCCCTGTCCTGTGGGTAGGTGTGGGAGCAACAGCCGACCTGTCCTGTGGGTAGGTGTCCCTGTCCTGTGGGTAGGTGTGGGAGCAACAGCCGACCTGTCCTGTGGGTAGGTGTCCCTGTCCTGTGGGTAGGTGTGGGATCAACAGCCGCCCTGTCCTGTGGGTAGGTGTCCCTGTCCTGTGGGTAGGTGTTCCTGTCCTGTGGGTAGGTGTGGGAGCAACAGCCGCCCTGTCCTGTGGGTAGGTGTCCCTGTCCTGTGGGTAGGTGTCCCTGCCCTGTGGGTAGGTGTGGGGGCAACAGCCGCCCTGTCCTGTGGGTAGGTGTCCCTGCCCTGTGGGTAGGTGTGGGAGCAACATCCGACCTGTCCTGTGGGTAGGTGTGGGAGCAACAGCCGCCCTGTCCTGTGGGTAGGTGTCCCTGTCCTGTGGGTAGGTGTGGGAGCAACAGCCGACCTGTCCTGTGGGTAGGTGTCCCTGTCCTGTGGGTAGGTGTGGGAGGAGCAACAGCCGACCTGTCCCGTGGGTAGGTGTCCCTGTCCTGTGGGTAGGTGTGGGAGCAACAGCCGGCCTGTCCTGTGGGTAGGTGTCCCTGTCCTGTGGGTAGGTGTGGGAGCAACAGCCGACCTGTCCTGTGGGTAGGTGTCCCTGTCCTGTGGGTAGGTGTGGGATCAACAGCCGCCCTGTCCTGTGGGTAGGTGTCCCTGTCCTGTGGGTAGGTGTGGGGGCAACAGCCGACCTGTCCTGTGGGTAGGTGTCCCTGTCCTGTGGGTAGGTGTGGGATCAACAGCCGCCCTGTCCTGTGGGTAGGTGTCCCTGTCCTGTGGGTAGGTGTGGGGGCAACAGCCGACCTGTCCCGTGGGTAGGTGTCCCTGCCCTGTGGGTAGGTGTGGGAGGAGCAACAGTCGGCCTGTCCTGTGGGTAGGTGTGGGAGCAACAGCTGCCCTGTCCTGTGGGTAGGTGTCCCTGTCCTGTGGGTAGGTGTGGGAGCAACAGCCGACCTGTCCTGTGGGTAGGTGTGGGAGCAACAGCCGCCCTGTCCTGTGGGTAGGTGTCCCTGTCCTGTGGGTAGGTGTCCCTGTCCTGTGGGTAGGTGTGGGAGCAACAGCCGACCTGTCCCGTGGGTAGGTGTCCCTGTCCTGTGGGTAGGTGTGGGAGCAACAGCCGACGTGTCCCTGCCCTGTGGGTAGGTGTCCCTGCCCTGTGGGTAGGTGTCCCTGCCCTGTGGGTAGGTGTCTTTGCCCTGTGGGTAGGTGTGGGAGGAGCAACAGCCGACCTGTCCTGTGGGTAGGTGTCCCTGTCCTGTGGGTAGGTGTGGGAGCAACAGCCGACCTGTCCCGTGGGTAGGTGTCCTTGTCCTGTGGGTAGGTGTGGGAGCAACAGCCGGCCTGTCCTGTGGGTAGGTGTCCCTGTCCTGTGGGTAGGTGTCCCTGCCCTGTGGGTAGGTGTGGGAGCAACAGCCGACCTGTCCTGTGGGTAGGTGTCCCTGTCCTGTGGGTAGGTGTGGGAGCAGCAGCCGCCCTGTCCTGTGGGTAGGTGTCCCTGCCCTGTGGGTAGGTATGGGATCAACAGCAGCCCTGTCCTGTGGGTATGTGTGGGAGCAACAGCCGCCCTGTCCTGTGGGTAGGTGTGGGGGCAACAGCCGCCCTGTCCTGTGAGTAGGTGTCTCTGTCCTGTGGGTAGGTGTGGGAGCAACAGCCGACCTGTCCTTTGGGTAGGTGTGGGGGCAACAGCCGCCCTGTGTGTTGCTGGGTGTGGGTGACCAGACGCCCCAGGCGCGGGTGAAGGTAGCGAGACCGAGACGCCCGGGCGCCCGGCCGCTCGTGTACCAAGTATGGCCGCGCCACCGATAACCGTCCGACTGCGAGGTCTGGGCGGGCTGGCCAGCAGTGGTGGGCAGCGTCCTCCTCCAATCAATAGCCTGACCTTGATCACACCACACAGCTCCCGGCTCCGACACTCGGCTTCGGCTCCGACACTCGGCTCCCCGGCTCCGACACTCGGCTCCCCGGCTCCGACACTCGACTCCCCGGCTCCAACTCACGGCTCCCCGGCCCCGACACTCGACTCCCCGGCTCCAACTCACGGCTGCCCGGCTCCGGCACTCGACTCCCCGGCTCCAACTCACGGCTCCCCGGCTCCGACACTCGGCTCCCCGGCTCCGACACTCGACTCCCCGGCTCCAACTCACAGCTCCCCGGCTCCGGCACTCGGCTCCCCGGCTCCGACACTCGACTCCCCGGCTCCAACTCACGGCTCCCCGGCTCCGACACTCGGCTCCCCGGCTCCAACTCACGGCTCCCCGGCTCCGACACTCGACTCCCCGGCTCCGACACTCGGCTCCCCGGCTCCGTCACTCGACTCCCCGGCTCCAACTCACGGCTCCCCGGCTCCGACACTCGGTTCCCCGGCTCTGACACTCGGCTCCCCGGCTCCGACACTCGACTCCCCGGCTCCAACTCACGGCTCCCCGGCTCCGACACTCGACTCCCCGGCTCCAACTCACGGCTCTCCGGCTCCGACACTCGACTCCCCGGCTCCAACTCACGGCTGCCCGGCTCCGGCACTCGACTCCCCGGCTCCAACTCACGGCTCTCCGGCTCCAACTCACGGCTCCCCGGCTCCGTCACTCGACTCCCCGGCTCCAACTCACGGCTCCCCGGCTCCGACACTCGGTTCCCCGGCTCTGACACTCGGCTCCCCGGCTCCGACACTCGACTCCCCGGCTCCAACTCACGGCTCCCCGGCTCCGACACTCGACTCCCCGGCTCCAACTCACGGCTCTCCGGCTCCGACACTCGACTCCCCGGCTCCAACTCACGGCTCCCTGGTTCCGACACTCGGCTCCCCGGCTCCAACTCACGGCTCCCCGGCTCCAACTCACGGCTCCCCGGCTCCAACTCACGGCTCCCCGGCTCCAACTCACGGCTCCCCGGCTCCAACTCACGACTACTGAGACCACACTGACTCCGACACTGAGACCGGACCGTGACTGATCAGTGATCACGGATCACTGATCAGTGATCGCAGGTGTCGCAGTGCTGGTATCGGTGCAGATATGTAAGAAGTCGCTCTGTTGGCACTTGGCAGTCGATCATTTGTCTACATAGTTGCATGTGATATCATTTTATTTTCCATCTCTGAGAAGATTATAATTTGTTTGTTTTGTAATGACAACGGTTTTGCAGCCGCATTGTCCGTGAACTCCGCATTCACGGATCGCCACGGATCGTCGGATAGTATGCTGCTCGCTAGTGGTGCCAATCGGAACAATCATTTTCGGAATTCCGAATTTGTCCGAAGGCCGATTCGGTTTTCGGACGGACATAAGCATATTTAGTTGGACATCTTCGGACATCCAATGCCCAAGGATGGCTTGTCGCGAAAATCGCATAGTTACTTTTGTATTAAACGAATGATACACTGAATGTTTTATATTCCATGTCAAACACTTTTCTGGTTTCGGACAAATTTCGGACAAACAATGATTTTCGGACAGTTTCGGACGGACAACTGACCATGGTCTTGGAGATCTGTCGGACATTGGACAAATATTTTCTGAAACTGGCACCACTACTGCTCACGCATTTCATACATACAGACTGGAAATTCAGCGACGCCTTTGCGGATTTAGATACGTACATTGCTCTGCGGTGACGAACGAAGGTCAAAGGTCTCTTTCCATGTAAATCACAGCCAAAACAGTCTCGTGACTTATCATAACATGTCCGTGACCTTCCACGAGATATCAATGACCTTGGCCTATCGTGACTACAATGAATCCCCGTGATTTGCACGGAACCTTCGTGACATTCAATGGAGTCTGACTTGCACATAACCTCTGTGGCATTGCACGGAACTTTTGTGGCATATCACTTCTACCTATGTGTAGACTGTCGCGACTTCTCACGGAACACTTCTTCGGATTCCGTGACATTCCGTGGAACATGCGTGACCTTCCACGACGCATCGTGACTTTTTACTAGACATGTACGCCAGCATTCTCAGGTGGCGAGCGACTAATGTCTGTTGGCATCGGGAGCGGCTCCCCGCAGTGTCTTAATCCCACGATCAGCCACCGTGCGGGGCTGTGCCGTGTTTTTGTGCCGAGTGGTTATCTTAATCCATCAAGGGGAGTCCGGCCGAAGGGTCCGCCGAGCTGGCCCGATATCACCTCTGATGGAGGCACCCCGCTGATGAGGCCCCACCTAATCCGATCTCACATGTGATGGAGGAGCCATCCGACCTGACCTGACCTCTCCGCCCTGTTATAAGTGAAACAATCTGCCGGCAGATGACGCACTGATCTGGGATTATGTCTCCTTTCCGTCGCTCTATCCTGGTTCCACCCAGTGCACGTCATCTCTCTCCTCTGCCTTCCTCGTCCGCCACCCTCGTCCGCATCCTCGTCCGCCACCCTCGTCCGCCACCCTCGTCCGCCACCCTCGTCCGCATCCTCGTCCGCATCCTCGTCCGCCACCCTCGTCCGCCACCCTCGTCCGCCACCCTCGTCCGCCACCCTCGTCCGCCATCCTCGTCCGCCATCCTCGTCCGTCATCCTTGACCGCCATCCTCGACCGCCATCCTCGTCCGCCATCCTCGACCGCCATCCTCGTCCGCCACCCTCGTCCGCATCCTCGTCCGCCATCCTCGTCCGCCATCCTCGTCCGCCATCCTCGTCCGCCATCCTCGTCCGCCACCCTCGTCCGCCACCCTCGTCCGCCATCCTCGTCCGCCACCCTCGTCCGCCACCCTCGTCCGCATCCTCGCCCGCCATCCTCGTCCGCCATCCTCGTCCGCCATCCTCGACCGCCATCCTCGTCCGCCATCCTCGTCCGCCACCCTCGTCCGCCACCCTCGTCCGCCACCCTTGTCCGCCACCCTCGTCCGCCACGCAGTCCATCACCGCGCTCGCGTCTGCCGGTGACCGCCGGCACAATAAACCGAACTAATTCTCCGGGGGGAGCGCCAGGTGAGATCAGATGCCAGAGGCTAGCAGAGGTCGGCGCCATGTTCGACCGAGTCCGGCCGGAGGCTTGGAATGAGGCACAGCTCTATTCGGTTTACAATGATTTAGTGTTCAAGGAAGAAGTATTACGTCACAACGTTTCCTGCGATTGTTTTCGTCTTGGAGTGTGTTCCTTGAAAAAGATTTGAGGAAATATGCTACTTTTGATGCATAATCTGTTTTCCACATTATTCGTAAACATTTGCCAGAAAGGTAGAAACACGACACTCGTGCAGTTTCGTTATATACCGTACTGCCGTAGTCAGCTGTCTCCGGGTTACCATAGGAGACCACATATAGGCGCCGGCGGGCTTGCGACTTTGCGGACGGCGGAGCTGTTCCCTTGACTGGCCTTGGCGACTGATTTCCGTGAGGTGGTGACTGGGGACTATGATGCGGCCGCCCGCAGCGGCCAATTTGCCTAGAGGCGCAACCCGGGCTTGCAGCGAGGCTCTGCCCTCTCCTGCAGTCTGTCTGAGGCAGATTGAATATCCGCCTCGCCTGCCCGCCGGGTAGGCAGACACAGGAGTGGCTCAGTGGCTCAGGAGTGGAGAGTGAGACACAGGAGTGGCTCAGTGGCTCAGGAGTGGAGAGAGAGAGACGCAGCTGAGTGGCACAGGAGTGGCTCAGGAGTGGAGAGTGAGACACATGAGTGGCTCAGTACCGGCTCAGTACCGGCGGGCTGGTTCAACATGCGCGACCCGAGCTGGACAGTTGAACACCAGCCGTGGAACCGTGGAATGTCCTCCCTGGCTGGCTGGTTCAACATGCGACCCGAGCTGGACAGTTGAACACCAGCCGTGGTCCTGTGGAATGTTCAGTACCGGCTGGCTGGTTCAACATGCGCGACCCGAGCTGGACAGTTGAACACCAGCCGTGGAACCGTGGAATGTCCTCCCCGGCTGGCTGGTTCAACATGCGACCCGAGCTGGACAGTTGAACACCAGCCGTGGTCCTGTGGAATGTTCAGTACCGGCTGGCTGGTTCAACATGCGCGACCCGAGCTGGACAGTTGAACACCAGCCGTGGTCCTGTGGAATGTTCAGTACCGGCTGGCTGGTTCAACATGCGCGACCCGAGCTGGACAGTTGAACACCAGCCGTGGAACCGTGGAATGTCCTCCCCGGCTGGCTGGTTCAACATGCGACCCGAGCTGGACAGTTGAACACCAGCCGTGGTCCTGTGGAATGTTCAGTACCGGCTGGCTGGTTCAACATGCGCGACCCGAGCTGGACAGTTGAACACCAGCCGTGGTCCCGTGGAATGTTCTCCCCATCCCGTGTCGGTATGTCCGTGTCGCTGTCCGCTTCTTTCTTCTTTCTTCTTTCCACCGCACGTCGGGAGGGGAGGGAGGGGGGACACCTGGCGCGGCCACTGTTCCCGACGGCCGCGGTCGCCTGATACCGCGCCGTCTGCCCATTTTCCCGGATCAGCCATATCGGATCGCTCAGCAGTCAGCAGCAGTCCGGCAGCCGCGGCACTGCGCCCGGGGACGGCATGCAACCAACCAACCGGCGGGCCGGGCCGGGCCGGGCCAGGCGGGCGGGCGCACCCCTCGGCCATGCGGTGCCGTGGCAGCGTGTTGTGATGCCTTGACAGTGACAACGGTGGGTGATTGCAATGGAATGCTGAACCGGGCGGCCACGGACAGCTCGAGGAATCTCGAGGAGCGGCGGTTGTGTAATGGTTTGCTCAAGTATGTTGCTGACACTGGGTGAGGTTGCCAGCTCACCAGTCTCTTACTGAGAATGGAGATATGTTCACCGTCAGGTTCACCGTAAGGTTCACCGTAAGGTTCACCGTAAGGTTCACCGTAAGGTTCACCGTAAGGAGTCATCCGTCTGTCTCGTCACGTTTTTACGTCGAAATCACCTGTACCTGTTTTGAGCTTCACGCGGTTGACAATCATTTCGAGGTCGCTGATTTCACCTTGGATATTAACGGTATATCTGGGCAGAGCGTCACCCAGGAAACACGTCGGAAAAGTGTGAAGTGCTGAGACAGATGGTGGACAGATTACTTTCCTCTTGTGTTTTGTGTACATCTCAAGATAACCATCTGTGCTACACTTTATATTTGGGAACGATAACGTTTATTCTGGAGGCTGGAGCTTTTTTATGTTGTTGCGTAAGCTGGTAAAAAACTGTTTACTTAAAACAATCTCGACAGTGTTTCGATCGGTGTTTAGACCGAGTCAGCTTCCCGAACCTCTTGTTCAGCACCAGCTCCGTCAACGATTCTCCCCTACCCAGCGCCCAGTCAGCGCTGATAGTTCTCAGCGCACGCCTCTGTCGCGCCCGCTGCTGCTTCGGACGGCGGGCCTTTAGTAGCGGCCGCTGCTGCTCCGGACGGCGGGCCTTTAGTAGCGGCCGCTGCTGCTCCGGACGGAGGGCCTTTAGTAGCGGCCGCTGCTGCTCCGGACGGCGGGCCTTTAGTAGCGGCCGCTGCTGCTCCGGACGGCGGGACTTTAGTAGCGGCCGCTGCTGCTCCGGACGGCGGGACTTTAGTAGCGGCCGCTGCTGTTCCGGACGGCGGGCCTTTAGTAGCGGCCGCTGCTGCTCCGGACGGCGGGACTTTAGTAGCGGCCGCTGCTGCTCCGGACGGAGGGCCTTTAGTAGCGGCCGCTGCTGCTCCGGACGGCGGGCCTTTAGTAGCGGCCGCTGCTGCTCCGGACGGCGGGCCTTTAGTAGCGGCCGCTGCTGCTTCGGACGGAGGGCCTTTAGTAGTGGCCGCTGCTGCTCCGGACGGCGGGACTTTAGTAGCGGCCGCTGCTGCTCCGGACGGCGGGCCTTTAGTAGCGGCCGCTGCTGCTCCGGACGGCGGGCCTTTAGTAGCGGCCGCTGCTGCTCCGGACGGAGGGCCTTTAGTAGCGGCCGCTGCTGCTCCGGACGGCGGGCCTTTAGTAGCGGCCGCTGCTGCTCCGGACGGCGGGACTTTAGTAGCGGCCGCTGCTGCTCCGGACGGCGGGACTTTAGTAGCGGCCGCTGCTGTTCCGGACGGCGGGCCTTTAGTAGCGGCCGCTGCTGCTCCGGACGGCGGGACTTTAGTAGCGGCCGCTGCTGCTCCGGACGGAGGGCCTTTAGTAGCGGCCGCTGCTGCTCCGGACGGCGGGCCTTTAGTAGCGGCCGCTGCTGCTCCGGACGGCGGGCCTTTAGTAGCGGCCGCTGCTGCTTCGGACGGAGGGCCTTTAGTAGCGGCCGCTGCTGCTCCGGACGGATGGCCTTTAGTAGCGGCCGCTGCTGCTCCGGACGGCGGGCCTTTAGTAGCGGCCGCTGCTGCTCTGGACGGCGGACCTTTAGTAGCGGCCACTGCTGTTCCGGACGGCGGGCCTTTAGTAGCGGCCGCTGCTGCTCCGGACGGCGGGCCTTTAGTAGCGGCCGCTGCTGTTCCGGACGGCGGGCCTTTAGTAGCGGCCGCTGCTGCTCCGGACGGCGGGCCTTTAGTAGCGGCCGCTGCTGCTCCGGACGGCGGACCTTTAGTAGCGGCCACTGCTGTTCCGGACGGCGGGCCTTTAGTAGCGGCCGCTGCTGCTCCGGACGGCGGGACTTTAGTAGCGGCCGCTGCTGTTCCGGACGGCGGGCCTTTAGTAGCGGCCGCTGCTGCTCCGGACGGCGGGCCTTTAGTAGCGGCCGCTGCTGCTCCGGACGGCGGGACTTTAGTAGCGGCCGCTGCTGCTCCGGACGGCGGGCCTTTAGTAGCGGCCGCTGCTGCTCCGGACGGCGGACCTTTAGTAGCGGCCGCTGCTGTTCCGGACGGCGGGCCTCTGTAGCGGCCGCTGCTGCTCCGGACGGCGGACCTTTAGTAGCGGCCGCTGCTGCTCCGGACGGAGGGCCTTTAGTAGCGGCCGCTGCTGCTCCGGACGGCGGGACTTTAGTAGCGGCCGCTGCTGCTCCGGACGGAGGGCCTTTAGTAGCGGCCGCTGCTGCTCCGGACGGAGGGCCTCTGTAGCGGCCGCTGCTGCTCCGGACGGCGGGCCTTTAGTAGCGGCCGCTGCTGCTTCGGACGGCGGCGATGTTTTCGCCGGTCTGCCGTGGCACGACTCGCTGTTTTTGTGAGAGCGTCGTGAGAGAGCGGTAATCGTGCCGAGTCATCGCGGCGGATCGGCCCCGGAGGGTCGCTCCCGGCGGGTCGTCCCCGGCGAGTCGCTCCCGGCGGATCGTCCCCGGCGGATCGTCCCCGGCGGGTCGTCCCCGGCGGATCGTCCCGGGCAAGTCGCTCCCGGCGGATCGTCCCCGGCGGATCGTCCCCGGCGGATCGTCCCCGGCGGATCGTCCCCGGCGGGTCGTCGCCGGCGGGTCGTCGCCGGCGGATCGTCCCCGGCGGGTCGTCCCCGGCGGGTCGCTCCCGGCGGGTCGTCCCCGGCGGATCGTCCCCGGCGGGTCGCTCCCGGCGGATCGTCCCCGGCGGGTCGTCCCCGGCGGGTCGCTCCCGGCGGATCGTCCCCGGCGGGTCGCTCCGGGCGGGTCGCTCCCAGTCTCCGGGTTGTCTTGCGTGACCTTCTGTCGAAGGCTCCATGGTTGTTGCCCGGCGCCTGGTGGGTTGATGTCGATGTCGATGAGTGGTCAGTTGTTTGCAAGGGTCGATGGGTTTTGATGGTTTTGGATGGGTCTGGGAGAATGTATTTATAGGCTTTGATAGGCAGGATGGCCGGCTCAGACCACAGTGACGAGCATGTTCTCAAGAACCGCCAGTCACAGTGAGGACTGAGGAGTGAGGAGTGAGGAGTGAGGAGTGAGGAGTGAGGAGTGAGGAGTGAGGAGTGAGGAGTGAGGAGTGAGGAGTGAGGAGTGAGGAGTGAGGAGTGAGGAGTGAGGAGTGAGGAGTGAGGAGTGAGGAGTGAGGAGTGAGGAGTGAGGACTGAGGACTGAGGATTGAGGACTGAGGACTGAGGACTGAGGACTGAGGACTGAGGAGTGAGGAGTGAGGAGTGAGGAGTGAGGAGTGAAGTGACCAGTCATCTGCCTGCACCGACCATGTGCACGGCCTTGTTTTGAAGGCTACTTCATCTGGTCGTTCTCATCCCGTCTCCCGTCTCCCGTCTCCCGTCTCCCGTCTCCCGTCTCCCGTCTCCCGTCTCCCGTCTCCCGTCTCCCGTCTCCCGTCTCCCGTCTCCCGTCTCCCGTCTCCCGTCTCCCGTCTCCCGTCTCCCGTCTCCCGTCTCCCGTCTCCCGTCTCCCGTCTCCCGTCTCCCGTCCCCGTCCCCGTCCCCGTCCCCGTCTCCCGTCCTCGTCTCCCGTCCCCGGTCTCCCGTCTCCGTCTCCCGTCTCCGTCTCCCGTCTCCCGTCTCCCGTCTCCCGTCTCCCGTCTCCCGTCCCCGTCCCCGTCTCCCGTCCCCGTGTCCCGTCCCCGTCCCCGTCCCCGTCCCGTCCCCGTCCCCGTCCCCGTCCCCGTCCCCGTCCCCGTCCCCGTCCCCGTCCCCGTCCCCGTCCCCGTCCCCGTCCCCGTCCCCGTCTCCCGTCCCCGTCCCCGTCTCCCGTCCCCCGTCCCCGTCCCCGTCTCCCGTCCCCGTCCCCGTCCCCGTCTCCCGTCCCCGTCCCGTCCCCGTCCCGCCCCCGTCCCGTCCCCGTCCCGTCCCCGTCTCGTCCCCGTCTCGTCCCCGTCTCGTCTCATCCCGTCTCATCCCGTCTCATCCCGTCTCATCCCGTCTCATCCCGTCTCATCCCGTCTCATCCCGTCTCATCCCGTCTCAACCCGTCCCACTCCGTGCCATCCTGGTGCCGCTCCTGTTCCGTCCGTCCCATCCCAGACCACAATGCAGTGCTGTGCTGAGGCCAGCAACACCTCACGAGGGTGCGGCCTCCTCCACCGCCGCCGCCACCGCCACCGCCACCGCCACCGCCACCGCCGCCGCCGCCGGCGCCGGCACCGGCACCGCTCTCGGGCCACTCGGTCCGCTAGCGTCCGCTATAACAGTGCCTGACAGGCGGCGATGAACGGCGCGCCGGCGGCGGTGGCGGCGCGGATGGTCGGTCGGTCGCCAGGTGGCAGCAGCTCACCCCGGCCGATCGGTCTCAGATAGGGCCGACAGATGGCGCCCGCAGCGGCAGCTGGTCACGGTCTCGTCCCGGCTGATCGGGCCGACAGGTGGCGCCCGCAGCGGCAGCTGGTCACGGTCTCACCCCGGCTGATCGGTCTCAGATCGGGCCGACAGGTGGCGCCCGCAGCGGCAGCTGGTCACGGTCTCACCCCGGCTGATCGGGCCGACAGGTGGCGCCCGCAGCGGCCGGTCACGGTCTCGCCCCGGCCGATCGGTTTCAGATCGGGCCGACAGGTGTCGCCCGCAGCGGCAGCTGGTCACGGTCTCGCCCCGGCTGACCGGTCCCAGATCGGGCCGACAGGTGGCGCCCGCAGCGGCAGCTGGTCACGGTCTCACCCCGGCTGATCGGGCCGACAGGTGGCGCCCGCAGAGGCCGGTCACGGTCGGCTGCTGGGCTCTGCAGCACGGGAATGCAGTCCCAGACAGTGGTGTACCCAGGATGTACTCCAGGAGGGGGCAATTTTTGCTCAGGGGGCATAAAGTACCCCCACCAAAAAAAAACACTGTATTTGGCCCACTATATTTTTAAAAGGGGCATATTTTCACCATTTTTCTCTTAAAAATAAAAAAATCATACATTTTTTTCGACCAAAGGGGGCACGTACAGACCTTCAGGGGGAAGGGGGGGGGGGCAATTACCCCCCCCCCCTTGTGTACGCCTATGGTCCCAGATGGACGGTTGTGAAGAGATGAAGATCAATGTGTGCAGTAACCAACCGTAGCAGCTGGTCAGTTGTCACTAGAGTAATGCCCAGAAGATGACTCTGCTGTTTTGAGAGCAAATATTTGCTTCTGACTCTGAATGTATGTATGCGGATGATTATGTAGTAAAATAAGAATTACCGATCACACCAGGTCCATCCTAGGATATATTAACTGCATTCCGACATTGTTAAAAAATATAAAAACCGCTTTACATTTGTTTGGAATGTCATTCATTGTTGTCTGTAATCGGCCTATTGTTCCAGTCGAGTGAATTATCCTCAACGTGTAAAGCAAAGCTGGTGACATTTCACCTTCGGAATTTGGAACACTATGGATTGTTGGGATGCTTCGTGAAGCCGTGCTCCTGTCTGCAAACTAATGTGTGAAAGTGTTTCATTTTTTTACACTGGCACGGTGGCTTCAACTGCATGGGTCGCTGAAACCCAGATGCGGCTATATTGCTTAGCCAAGATATCCTTTCTCTTCACCTATATACAAACACGAATTGATAAATCTATAGGAATAAAGTAGGATTAGTGATGCAGCAAATCATATGGGTACGACGCTTATATCGAAGGACATAGAATGCAAACCTCGGCATTTTCCCCGAAGCACCCTGTCCTTTCTGACGTGCCTTGACGGGTACTGTGCCCAATGTTGCACCACTGCAACTAGAGCTGCAAAAGCCTAAAAGAAAGCCTTAAACCGCGCTGTGCATTGCACCAGTATGCACTGAGTTGCACTGCTAAACGGCGGATTACCAGAGTTTGGCCCGGTCGAACGTTGCGCATGATGCACGGCGTGATGCACATGATGATGACTGAATATGGTCGCGCATCACACAGCTCCGGGGTATCAGCCAATCGGCCGGCTCCGCCCAGCACCACGGTCAACCGAGGCTATCCAAAACCAGGCCCTGCGCACCGGCTCTGTGGCTTCTACGTTTCATAGTATTACATACTATGAAACATAGTATTATAGCGTATTACATACTACGGACTACGTTTCGAGACTCCAGAAGTAACTCCATTTATGTTCTGTTCACAGCCTGGCCGGGACGCAGAATGGCGCTCCAAACACACCAGCACCACCAGCACTACCAGCACCACCAGCAGCGGCAGCGGCACCAGCGGCTCCAGCACCAGCTCCAACACCGGCTCCCACAAGGTCACTGAGATGGCGACCATCTTCCAGCGCGGCCGGCCGGCAGCGAGCTCCGCGCCGCGCAGCGACAAGAGCCTGGAGCGCGACGCGGCGCTGGTGCGATCCGAGAGCCACCTGGCGCGCTTCAACAGCGCGCGCGCCATGTTCGAGAACATGACCGAGCGTCCCGTGGAGCGCCGCCAGAGCGTGAAGGAGCGCTCGCGGCCCACCTCGCTGGGCGGCTCCGGCTCGCGCTCGGCGTCGGCCGCGTCTCGGCTCAGCTCGCGGTCGCCGTCGCCGCCGGCGGACGGTCGCCGTCTGAGTGAGGGCGGGTCGACCCGCGACAGAGGCGAGTCGGAGCCGCCGCCGAGCGCCTGTTTCCGGTCACAGCTCGGCAGGGGCGGCTCTGGCCGACAGCTGGGACCGGCGGAGAGACTCGCCAACAGGGAACGGGCCGCCAACGGCATCGGCCAGTCGCGCGGTCACGTGACCAGCAGTGTGGTGAAGGATCGCACCCACGTGATCAACGGGGCTACTGAAACGGGTAAGCAGGTGACCAGCATATCCAAGCTACACACTGAATCAGAACCCAGCGGGAAGACGTCAGACAGCCCGACTAAACCCTCATCCAGCGGAAAAGACGACTCGACAGACGGCGTGACGGTACGGAGTCACGTGATAGGAGCCCACAGCCGCCCTATCAGCGGTCCACCGGCAGTGGCTCGCGGGCTGGACGAGATCCCCACCCGCGGCCCCAGCTGCGCCGACGACCTCGGGTCAACCTCCAGCGGCGAGCGACGAGCCCTCTCCAGCCGCGAGCTGGTCAACCGGCAGCGCAACTGGATCTCACACTTCACCGGCCGCCGCGGCGAGCGGGACGTGACGTCACCGGAGCGGCAGGCGCAGAGGAGGCTGTCCGAGCCGGGAGCCTCCGCCGTGGGGAGCGCCACCGCCTCGCCCGCAGGTACGGCGCTATTCCGACAGCGCTACGGTACTGGTCTCAGGTCTGGTCTGCAAGTACGGTACTGCTCTGACACGATCGCCTCCAGGCGGTCACGTGGCCACAGGAGGGTTTGTTTGCGTGTGTGGGTAGCCGCCGTGAGTACAGCCCTGTACAGGTCATGGTTGGGTAGATTCGGTCCCACATGGTGTTGTTATTGGGGCTGTATGTCAGTGCGACAGTGACCCGGAGTCGTCAGGTGCGCTCACGGTTCACCGCGTTCCGAGGTGTGACGGCAAGATCACAGTCTCACGGAACGCATTGGACAGTAACCGTTGCTGTGTGTAGTCAGTATTACGCTGTGTATCACATAGTTTAAATCACCCGTTGACACGCGGGAAGTTAAAGAGGCAGGCACTGTTGCTGTGTTAGCCCAGTCTGCCCACAAACGTATAGACGTTTTAGTTTCAAGACATTGTGATTTTCAAAATAGTGCGCAAATTATCGTGTCGTATGATATTATGCTAACATTCCACTGAGATAGCGGCCCACCAAGCTCAGAAGTATGATGTTTTGGATAGTTGCATTGCGGTACAGCATACCAATCAGAGATGCAATGCGGGACAGCATACCAATCAGAGATGCAATGCGGGACAGCATACCAATCAGAGATGCAATGCGGAACAGTCTACCAACCTAAATTGCACTGCGGCACAGCATTTCAATACGGTCCGGTATGCAATACGGCATTTCAATACGGTTCGACAAGACATACAATGTCTTCGTCGCAGCCAGTGCCATCTCCTCGCTCACGAAACGTCTTTTCGTACTTCGGTGATAAATGTTAGACGTCAAGATATCTTAAAGTATCGCTACGAAAAAAACAACAATCGTGTGCTATTTTATGACAGTGATTTCAGTGTCGATTGCCCGTTTCCGTTTCAGTTCAGCGTTTATCTCAGTTTGTTCTGTTGCAGGTCGGAGTCATGTTCGCCCCGCGGAGAAGCCGTATGTCGACCGTGGAGTCACAGCGGCGGCACAGACGCCATCAACACCGCAGCAGTCTCGGCTGGACCTCGGTCGCAAGTCTGCGTCTGACACGTCACCACAGCAGCCTCCGGCGGAGCCCAGCCTCGCATCAGAAGTCTCCGCGCCGTGGCAGACACGGGACCCCGCTCCTCAGGAGCCCAGCTTCGCATCAGAAATCTCCGCGCCGTGGCAGACGCGGGACCCCGCTCCTCTGGAGTCCAGCCCTCCATGGCCGGCCCAGAGACCGGCACATGAGCCGCCGCCGCCTCCGCCGCCTGTCGTTCTCAGCCCGCAGACACCGCGCGCTGCCGACTCCACCACAGCGCCGACTCCGGCCTCACCGGAGCCGAGCCCGGTCTCGCTGTCTCCCCCCGGCTCCGAGGACGGATACGGAGCGCTGCCTCGCGACTCGTTCGGCTCGGCCGACTCGCCGCCGGCGGGCCTGGTGAGCGAGGCGCGTCGCTGGCTCGAACTTGGCCTGCCGGTGAACCAGATGCCGACCCCGCAGCTATTTCCGCCGGCTCCGGCGCGGCCTCCAAAGCCGGACAGCCTGCGAGCACCACCGGCTGAGGCGACCCCCGCGCTGCCGCCGCCGGCTCCAGCCACCCCGCCACCGCCACCGCCGCCGCCGGCAGTAGCCGAGTCCAGCTCCGCATCGGAGGAGTCCCTGGACCAGGTGCCGTCCAGAGACGTGGCGTCAGCGGCGCTTCTGGAGCTGGACAGACTGGTGTCGGGCCCCGAGCGAGACGGCTCCCCGCCGCCCCCGCCCCCGCCCGAGCAGGGCGAAGCGGATGAGCTGTGGGGATTTCCACAGGAGGGCGCTCCGGAAATATTCATTGAGGAGGCGATGGCAGGTGCTGACGTGGAGCATTTGCAGGTGAGATTGTCTGTTTGGTGTCAGTGATCATATCATTGGTGACGTGTATGCTGAGATCAGATATAGCGATATCAGTAATGATGTCATCGGTCGCGTCAGGCATTATGGGATAGGCTGTGTGACGTCAAGGATGATAGCAGACTGGTGATGCCAGACAGTAATAGTAGCACCTTACTCATAGACGGTTTCGTTGAAAATTCGGCTGTGCTATCAGCCATTCGTTGACAGCCACGCTGTATCGTTATCACCTTGGATGGCTCTTGTCCCAGTGGTCTGGCAAACGTACCGTCCTATTTTAAGCATTTTATGAATACCTGGTCGTACTGCAAGGTAGTTGAAATGCTGCATTTACGCGGCACATAGGCGGTTGCATTTGCATCGGATGAGACATTGTTATCGGATACATGTGTCATGTTACAGTTTGACTCGGCACCGGAGTCGTGGGAGGGACCTGAGTCGATGACTTTGGCGGAGGCAGATCAGTTCCTCAGCTCCCAGTAAGTTCGTCTCGGAAATGCTTACACTAGTACTTAGGTTTGTCAGTGCTTGTGCGAGGAACATGTAGACAGATTAATATGAAAATTGAATGACCCTTCCTCGAAATTATAATGCAAAAGTTCGAAATTATACTGTATTTATATTTCGATTGACAGATCTTCATCAGAATGAATTAACGAAAAGGTCATTCAGTCATCAGGAAAGGTCATTACATTTTCATATTAATCAATACTTACACTAACCAGACTGGTTATTGATTCGACACTGATTGAATCGATTGGAAACGTTCAATCAAAATGCATTGAATCAAAACATAATTGATTCACCACCAGATCTTTTGATTCATGAATCGTGATTGAATCAAAACCCGCATCAAATCAAGGCTGATTGAATCAAAAGATTTAACGATTCAAGTACGCTGGTTGCATTCATTTATACTGCAATACTATTGCTGTAACAATGTTTTAATGATCATATATATATGCATGTTTCCATTTGTATTGATTTGACATAAATTCACCTCATATATTTAAATGTTGAATCAAACGTGAATCAATTAAAATATTTTTTATTCTTTGAATCGGAAGGAATCAATTCTCAAAATTGTATCCGTGAATCCAACGGTGATTGAATCATTCAGATTCCAAAATGAATCATGATTGATCGTTCCAAAAAAGTTGAATCAATAACCAGTCTTGGTCACTAACAAGCCTGTTCCATCGATCCAGGTGTCTGCAAAGGCTAAGCCGTGTATGGTGTTCGGAACGTGTGATTTCATATTCGGCAAAAGTGCGCTAGCTTCACTGGAGACTCGATTGGAAAGGCTCTATTATCTACAAGTGAATAATCATTTAGTTTGTAAATGAATGGATAAGTACAGGTTAATGTGTCTCAATGAAGTAATACGCAATGTGCATCGTTTGGTACAAGTATGTTCGATGTAACTGGACGATAAATTGCTACTAACCCCATCAATCTGCTTGCTACTCCCGCATTGATAAGTCGGGCGTATGTGTCGCATGTGGAGTTCCACTTGGTCCAACCGTATCGGAGCAAACAGCTCAGGAGAATGGAAACCCCTCGAATCGCATGTTGCTATGCTAACTGTGTTATGAGACAGCTCCTTCTAACGACTCCGGACTCCTAAAGCCACTAATTTCACTAACTGCTCGCTATCTCCCCTCTCCACAGAATCGCCAACAGGAGGGAACAGTAAGTTCACTAGTTGGTTTTCTGTCACGTTTTCGATGTCTGTCTCAGACGTGAAGTTGCATTACCTTTGCACTTTTTCAAACTTGTCCAGTGTCCATTTTATTGAACATGTGATGTGTGTGTGTGTCATTCGGTTATCACTGTCATCTGGTGGTGTTGCTGTTGTTTGATTGCCGTTCTCGCGTAAGCAAGCAATGATTATTTACTCGCCGAACGAAAAGCATGGTGAGGATAGTTACTGCGATGGAAATAGTATCCTCATCCTCTCGGTTGTACACAGTTGTTTACATGATTCTCTACACTTTTCCACAGGCCAAAGGAGCTTCTCTCCGACTCCCAAGCTCTGGAGGCGGAGCGACTTCTAACGGCCAGACAATTAGAGAACAGTATACAGTACAACACCCAGCCAGCGGGAGCCGCTGATGTCGAGGACCAATCCCGTGAGATGCTGCTGAATTCCGACCAATGGGAGGCCGAGCAGCAGTCTTCTGCCGAATGCGACCAATCACCGGCCGCTGAAGTCATCACGAACGGAACCCGACAGGAGCGATTGGTCACCGAAGAGATGACGCTGGATGTCATTTACGACGACGAGTCGCCAAGGGTCGACTATTTTGAGGAGGTTAGTGAACGGTTGATTGCAAATACGTAAGAGAATGTTTAAAGGGAAATAATTACTTTTTGATTTTGTTAGCAACAATTGCTTTGGCTACCGTTATTTTATTAAAATGATAGGATCTAAATTTAAGAATTAAATACAATTATTCCCTAATTCAAAGTTGGAAGTTTGGGAAATTTAATGATCTGTATTTTCCCTCCACTATTGGAAGGCTGAATTCCGACCAATGGGAGGCCGAGCAGCAGTCTTCCGCCGTATCAATCTGGCGCTTTTGTGTCAATCGGTTCAACGTTGTGGAATGGGCACTTCGAAACAAATCGCCGACACTACATAGGTCGCCGTCGACGTGCATCGATGAGCTTCCGATTGAATTGCCAGTTTTGTTTTTAAATGGTTGTTAATTGTAAAGGATGGGCGGGTATATAATCACAACAAGCAGAACGCAAAATGTATTTTCCACACCATTGCGTAAAAAAGCAATACGGGAAAAGCCCGGAGTTTGATGGAAACCGAGAAGTACCTGGCAAGAACCGGTCGTTAAATGTGTGGAACGCCTATCAAGATTAACTTGAAATATATCTGAAAGAATTTGTATATGCAAAATGCGATGAGTTTTCATATTTTGGCCTCTTCTGTCGATTTTTATTTATTTATTTATTTATTTATTGAGTCAACAACCACAGGCACAGGGCCCACTTACGGTTGCAGTCATGCTGCCTCATGCAACAGGAAATTAAAACATTCACAAACTACATGAGTGCACATGGTACATACAATAAGAGAACACAACTATACTGCATAGTAAACACAGCAGCATAAAATAAATACATAATAAAAAATATATATATATATATACAAAATAAAAATATAATACATAATAATAATAATAAAATAATAATAAATACATTTCAAGTGCTAACTCCATTTTTGTGGGAAAAGGTAATTATTTCCCTTTAAGAATCAGGTATATGATTCCGTGCATCATCATCATTTGCGTTTGCTACGTTTACGTTAAGCACACGCTTATTTATCATTATTTTATTATTTATTATCAACGTTTATTATTTCAAGTCCACTCTTTTTGTGAATCGCCACGGGGATAAAGTTCACGTTTTGGAATAGTGAATGATGTGTTCCCTCATCTGCAGTGGTAGGGCTACCACTGCAGAAATAATAATACAAAAATCGTTTATTTCATACCTGCTCGGTACATATCTGGAAACCAATCCATATAGCTACAAAAATAAGAACATTTGTATTTTTTTTTGGTTTAACTGAACCTATTTACCCTACCCTACCTATTTACCATACCCTACTTAATACTAATAGACGTATTCCACACAACATGGGTTACGTATAACACAACGTATTCCACACAACAGGCGAGACCAAAGGCTGCGACGCTGCGTGTAAAATTATAACTTACGTTGATTGTGAATCGCTCCAGATAAAAAATAGCGCCA
Source organism: Chirona hameri (assembly GCA_036785665.1). NCBI lineage: Eukaryota > Metazoa > Arthropoda > Thecostraca > Balanomorpha > Balanidae > Chirona > Chirona hameri. The sequence goes on from JAXIVJ010003085.1 coordinate 30,060, forward strand.
GACGCACCACTTTCCCTCCTGCTACCAAAATGCTACCAAATAGAGGAAACACGGACGAGGCAAAAAACAACATTATTTCGTAAGAAGTTATTTGTCGCAGTCAGTACCCATTTTTCATCGCCAGATTCTGCGTTTTTTTTTTTTTGGGGGGGGGGGGGGGGGCTAATTTCTATTGCAGCCCCCGTCGAGCGTGGAATGGGGGTGGCTTTTGTTTGCCCCTGCCGCCGCTCCCGCCCCCCCCCCCCCCCCTGGATCCGCCAGTGCTCTCGCCCCGTTGTATAGTCTGTGCTGGAACAAGACGTGAGTAAGAGAGTGTCCGGTCGGTCTGTCTCAGGTGATGGTGAGTAAGAGAGTGTCCGGTTGGTCTGTCTCCGGTGATGGTGAGTAAGAGAGTGTCCGGTCGGTCTGTCTCAGGTGATGGTGAGTAAGAGAGTGTCGGGTCGGTCTCAGGTGATGGTGAGTAAGAGAGTGTCCGGTCGGTCTGTCTCAGGTGATGGTGAATAAGAGAGTTTCGGTCGGTCTGTCTCAGGTGATGGTGAGTAAGAGAGTGTCCGGTCGGTCTGTCCCAGGTGATGGTGAGTAAGAGAGTGTTCAGTCGGTCTGTCTCAAGGTGATGGTGAGTAAGAGAGTGTCCGGTAGGTCTGTCTCAGGTGATGGTGAGTAAGAGAGTGTCCGGTCGGTCTGTCCCAGGTAATGGTGAGTAAGAGAGTGTCCGGTCGGTCAGTCTCAGGTGATGGTGAGTAAGAGTGTCGGTCTGTCTCAGGTGATGGTGAGTAAGAGAGTGTCCGGTCGGTCTGTCTCCGGTGATGGTGAGTAAGAGTGTGTCCGGTCGGTCTGTCTCAGGTGATGGTGAGTAAGAGAGTGTCCGGTCGGTCTGTCTCAGGTGATGGTGAGTAAGAGAGTGTCCGGTCGGTCTGTCTCAGGTGATGGTGAGTAAGAGAGTGTCCGGTCGGTCTGTCTCCGGTGATGGTGAGTAAGAGTGTGTCCGGTCGGTCTGTCTCAGGTGATGGTGAGTAAGAGAGTGTCCGGTCGGTCTGTCTCAGGTGATGGTGAGTAAGAGTGTCCGGTCGGTCTGTCTCAGGTGATGGTGAGTAAGAGTGTCCGGTCGGTCTGTCTCAAGTGATGGTGAGTAAGAGAGTGTCCGGTCGGTCTGTCTTAGGTGATGGTGAGTAAGAGTGTCCGGTCGGTCTGTCTTAGGTGATGGTGAGTAAGAGAGTGTCCGGTCGGTCTGTCTTAGGTGATGGTGAGTAAGAGAGTGTCGGTCTGTCTCGGGTGATGGTGAATAAGAGTGTCCGGTCGGTCTGTCTCAGGTGAAGGTGAGTAAGAGAGTGTCCGGTCGGTCTGTCTCAGGTGATGGTGAGTAAGAGAGTGTCCGGTCGGTCTGTCTCAGGTGATGGTGAGTAAGAGAGTTTCGGTCGGTCTGTCTCAGGTGATGGTGAGTAAGAGAGTGTCCGGTCGGTCTGTCTCAGGTGATGGTGAGTAAGAGAGTGTCCGGTCGGTCTGTCTCAGGTGATGGTGAGTAAGAGAGTGTCCGGTCGGTCTGTCTCAGGTGATGGTGAGTAAGAGAGTGTCCGGTCGGTCTGTCTCAGGTGATGGTGAGTAAGAGAGTGTCCGGTCGGTCTGTCTCAGGTGATGGTGAGTAAGAGAGTGTCCGGTCGGTCTGTCTCAGGTGATGGTGAGTAAGAGTGTCCGGTCGGTCTGTCTCAGGTGATGGTGAGTAAGAGAGTGTCCGGTCGGTCTGTCTCAGGTGATGGTGAGTAAGAGAGTGTCCGGTCGGTCTGTCTCAGGTGATGGTGAGTAAGAGAATGTCCGGTCGGTCTGTCTCAGGTGATGGTGAGTAAGAGGGTGTCCGGTCGGTCTGTCTTAGGTGATGGTGAGTAAGAGAGTGTCGGTCTGTCTCAGGTGATGGTGAGTAAGAGTGTGTCCGGTCGGTCTGTCTCAGGTGATGGTGAGTAAGAGAGTGTCCGGTCGGTCTGTCTCAGGTGATGGTGAGTAAGAGTGTGTCCGGTCGGTCTGTCTCAAGTGATGGTGAGTAAGAGAGTGTCGGGTCGGTCTTAGGTGATGGTGAGTAAGAGAGTGTCCGGTCGGTCTGTCTCAGGTGATGGTGAGTAAGAGAGTGTCCGGTTGGTCTGTCTTAGGTGATGGTGAGTAAGAGAGTGTCGGTCTGTCTCGGGTGATGGTGAATAAGAGAGTGTCCGGTCGGTCTGTCTCAGGTGATGGTGAGTAAGAGAGTGTCCGGTCGGTCTGTCTCAGGTGATGATGAGTAAGAGAGTGTCCGGTCGGTCTCAGGTGATGATGAGTAAGAGAGTGTCGGTCTGTCTCAGGTGATGGTGAGTAAGAGATTGTCCGGTCGGTCTGTCTTAGGTGATGATGAGTAAGAGAGTGTCCGGTCGGTCTGTCTCAGGTGATGGTGAGTAAGAGAGTGTCCGGTCGGTCTGTCTCAGGTGATGGTGAGTAAGAGAGTTTCGGTCTGTCTCAGGTGATGGTGAGTAAGAGAGTGCCCGGTCTGTCTGTCTCAGGTGATGGTGAGTAAGAGAGTGTCCGGTCGGTCTGTCTCAGGTGATGGTGAGTAGGAATGTCCGGTCGGTCTGTCTCAGGTGATGATGAGTAAGAGAGTGTCCGGTCGGTCAGTCTCAGGTGATGGTGAGTAAGAGTGTCCGGTCGGTCTGTCTCAGGTGATGGTGAGTAAGAGTGTCCGGTCGGTCTCAGGTGATGGTGAGTAAGAGAGTGTCCGGTTGGTCTGTCTCAGGTGATGGTGAGTAAGAGAGTGTCTGTTCGGTCTGTCTCAAGTGATGGTGAATAAGAGAGTGTCCGGTCGGTCTGTCTCAGGTGATGGTGAGTAAGAGAGTGTCCGGTCGGTCTGTCTCAGGTGATGGTGAGTAGGAGTGTCCGGTCGGTCTGTCTCAGGTGATGATGAGTAAGAGAGTGTCCGGTCGGTCTGTCGCAGGTGATGGTGAGTAAGAGTGTCCGGTCGGTCTGTCTCAAGTGATGGTGAATAAGAGTGTCCGGTCGGTCTGTCTCAGGTGATGGTGAGTAAGAGAGTGTTCGGTCGGTCTGTCTCAGGTGATGGTGAGTAAGAGAGTTTCGGTCTGTCTCAGGTGATGGTGAGTAAGAGAGTGTCCGGTCGGTCTGTCTCAGGTGATGGTGAGTAAGAGTGTCCGGTCGGTCTGTCTCAGGTGATGGTGAGTAAGAGAGTGTCCGGTCGGTCTGTCTCAGGTGATGGTGAGTAAGAGAGTGTCGGGTCGGTCTCAGGTGATGGTGAGTAAGAGAGTGTTCGGTCGGTCTGTCTCAGGTGATGGTGAGTAAGAGAGTTTCGGTCTGTCTCAGGTGATGGTGAGTAAGAGAGTGTCCGGTCGGTCTGTCTCAGGTGATGGTGAGTAAGAGTGTCCGGTCGGTCTGTCTCAGGTGATGGTGAGTAAGAGAGTGTCCGGTCGGTCTGTCTCAGGTGATGGTGAGTAAGAGAGTGTCCGTTCGGTCTGTCTCAGGTGATGGTGAGTAAGAGAGTGTCCGGTCGGTCTGTCTCAGGTGATGGTGAGTAAGAGAGTGTCCGGTCGGTCTGTCTCAGGTGATGGTGAGTAAGAAATTGTCCGGTCGGTCTGTCTTAGGTGATGATGAGTAAGAGAGTGTCCGGTCGGTCTGTCTTAGGTGATGGTGAGTAAGAGAGTGTCCGGTCGGTCTGTCTCAGGTGATGGTGAGTAAGAAATTGTCCGGTCGGTCTGTCTTAGGTGATGATGAGTAAGAGAGTGTCCGGTCGGTCTGTCTCAGGTGATGGTGAGTAGGAATGTCCGGTCGGTCTGTCTCAGGTGATGATGAGTAAGAGAGTGTCCGGTCGGTCAGTCTCAGGTGATGGTGAGTAAGAGTGTCCGGTCGGTCTGTCTCAGGTGATGGTGAGTAAGAGTGTCCGGTCGGTCTCAGATGATGGTGAGTAAGAGAGTGTCCGGTTGGTCTGTCTCAGGTGATGGTGAGTAAGAGAGTGTCTGTTCGGTCTGTCTCAAGTGATGGTGAATAAGAGAGTGTCCGGTCGGTCTGTCTCAGGTGATGGTGAGTAAGAGAGTGTCCGGTCGGTCTGTCTCAGGTGATGGTGAGTAGGAGTGTCCGGTCGGTCTGTCTCAGGTGATGATGAGTAAGAGAGTGTCCGGTCGGTCTGTCGCAGGTGATGGTGAGTAAGAGTGTCCGGTCGGTCTGTCTCAAGTGATGGTGAATAAGAGTGTCCGGTCGGTCTGTCTCAGGTGATGGTGAGTAAGAGAGTGTTCGGTCGGTCTGTCTCAGGTGATGGTGAGTAAGAGAGTTTCGGTCTGTCTCAGGTGATGGTGAGTAAGAGAGTGTCCGGTCGGTCTGTCTCAGGTGATGGTGAGTAAGAGTGTCCGGTCGGTCTGTCTCAGGTGATGGTGAGTAAGAGAGTGTCCGGTCTGTCTCAGGTGATGGTGAGTAAGAGAGTGTCGGGTCGGTCTCAGGTGATGGTGAGTAAGAGAGTGTTCGGTCGGTCTGTCTTAGGTGATGGTGAGTAAGAGAGTGTCCGGTCGGTCTGTCTCAGGTGATGGTGAGTAAGAAATTGTCCGGTCGGTCTGTCTCAGGTGATGGTGAGTAAGAGAGTGTCCGGTCGGTCTGTCTCAGGTGATGGTGAGTAAGAAATTGTCCGGTCGGTCTGTCTTAGGTGATGATGAGTAAGAGAGTGTCCGGTCGGTCTGTCTCAGGTGATGGTGAGTAAGAGAGTGTCCGGTCGGTCTGTCTCAGGTGATGGTGAGTAAGAAATTGTCCGGTCGGTCTGTCTTAGGTGATGATGAGTAAGAGAGTGTCCGGTCGGTCTGTCTCAGGTGATGGTGAGTAAGAGAGTGTCCGGTCGGTCTGTCTCAGGTGATGGTGAGTAAGAAATTGTCCGGTCGGTCTGTCTTAGGTGATGATGAGTAAGAGAGTGTCCGGTCGGTCTGTCTCAGGTGATGGTGAGTAAGAGAGTGTCCGGTCGGTCTGTCTCAGGTGATGGTGAGTAAGAGAGTGTCCGGTCGGTCTGTCTCAGGTGATGGTGAGTAAGAGAGTGTCCGGTCGGTCTGTCTCAGGTGATGGTGAGTAAGAGTGTCCGGTCGGTCTGTCTTAGGTGATGATGAGTAAGAGAGTGTCCGGTCGGTCTGTCTTAGGTGATGGTGAGTAAGAGAGTGTCGGTCTGTCTCCGGTGATGGTGAGTAAGAGTGTGTCCGGTCGGTCTGTCTTAGGTGATGGTGAGTAAGAGAGTGTCTGGTCGGTCTGTCTCAGGTGATGGTGAGTAAGAGTGTGTCCGGTCGGTCTGTCTCAGGTGATGGTGAGTAAGAGAGTGTCCGGTCGGTCTGTCTCAGGTGATGATGAGTAAGAGAGTGTCGGTCTGTCTCGGGTGATGGTGAATAAGAGAGTGTCCGGTCGGTCTGTCTCAGGTGATGGTGAGTAAGAGAGTGTCCGGTCGGTCTGTCTCAGGTGATGGTGAGTAAGAGAGTGTCCGGTCGGTCTGTCTCAGGTGATGGTGAGTAAGAGTGTGTCCGGTCGGTCTGTCTTAGGTGATGGTGAGTAAGAGAGTGTCTGGTCGGTCTGTCTCAGGTGATGGTGAGTAAGAGTGTGTCCGGTCGGTCTGTCTCAGGTGATGGTGAGTAAGAGAGTGTCGGGTCGGTCTGTCTCAGGTGATGGTGAGTAAGAGAGTGTCCGGTCGGTCTGTCTCAGGTGATGGTGAGTAAGAGAGTGTCCGGTCGGTCTGTCTCAGGTGATGGTGAGTAAGAGTGTGTCCGGTCGGTCTGTCTTAGGTGATGGTGAGTAAGAGAGTGTCTGGTCGGTCTGTCTCAGGTGATGGTGAGTAAGAGTGTGTCCGGTCGGTCTGTCTCAGGTGATGGTGAGTAAGAGAGTGTCCGGTCGGTCTGTCTCAGGTGATGGTGAGTAAGAGAGTGTCCGGTCGGTCTGTCTCAGGTGATGGTGAATAAGAGTGTGTCCGGTCGGTCTGTCTCAGGTGATGGTGAGTAAGAGTGTCGGTCTGTCTCAGGTGATGGTGAGTAAGAGAGTGTCCGGTCGGTCTGTCTCAAGTGATGGTGAATAAGAGTGTCCGGTCGGTCAGTCTCAGGTGATGGTGAGTAAGAGAGTGTCCGGTCGGTCATCTCAGGTGATGGTGAGTAAGAGTGTCGGTCTGTCTCAGGTGATGGTGAGTAAGAGAGTGTCCGGTCGGTCTGTCTCAGGTGATGGTGAGTAAGAGTGTCGGTCTGTCTCAGGTGATGGTGAGTAAGAGAGTGTCCGGTCGGTCTGTCTCAGGTGATGGTGAATAAGAGTGTGTCCGGTCGGTCAGTCTCAGGTGATGGTGAGTAAGAGTGTCCGGTCGGTCTGTCTCAGGTGATGGTGAGTAAGAGTGTCCGGTCGGTCTGTCTCAAGTGATGGTGAATAAGAGTGTCCGGTCGGTCTGTCTCAGGTGATGGTGAGTAGGAATGTCCGGTCGGTCTGTCTCAGGTGATGATGAGTAAGAGAGTGTCCGGTCGGTCAGTCTCAGGTGATGGTGAGTAAGAGTGTCCGGTCGGTCTGTCTCAGGTGATGGTGAGTAAGAGTGTCCGGTCGGTCTCAGGTGATGGTGAGTAAGAGAGTGTCCGGTCGGTCTGTCTCAGGTGATGGTGAGTAAGAGAGTGTCTGTTCGGTCTGTCTCAGGTGATGGTGAGTAAGAGAGTGTCCGGTCGGTCTGTCTCAGGTGATGGTGAGTAGGAGTGTCCGGTCGGTCTGTCTCAGGTGATGATGAGTAAGAGAGTGTCCGGTCGGTCTGTCGCAGGTGATGGTGAGTAAGAGTGTCCGGTCGGTCTGTCTCAAGTGATGGTGAATAAGAGTGTCCGGTCGGTCTGTCTCAGGTGATGGTGAGTAAGAGAGTGTTCGGTCGGTCTGTCTCAGGTGATGGTGAGTAAGAGAGTTTCGGTCTGTCTCAGGTGATGGTGAGTAAGAGAGTGTCCGGTCGGTCTGTCTCAGGTGATGGTGAGTAAGAGTGTCCGGTCGGTCTGTCTCAGGTGATGGTGAGTAAGAGAGTGTCCGGTCGGTCTGTCTCAGGTGATGGTGAGTAAGAGAGTGTCGGGTCGGTCTCAGGTGATGGTGAGTAAGAGAGTGTTCGGTCGGTCTGTCTCAGGTGATGGTGAGTAAGAGAGTTTCGGTCTGTCTCAGGTGATGGTGAGTAAGAGAGTGTCCGGTCGGTCTGTCTCAGGTGATGGTGAGTAAGAGTGTCCGGTCGGTCTGTCTCAGGTGATGGTGAGTAAGAGAGTGTCCGGTCGGTCTGTCTCAGGTGATGGTGAGTAAGAGAGTGTCCGGTCGGTCTGTCTCAGGTGATGGTGAGTAAGAGAGTGTCCGGTCGGTCTGTCTCAGGTGATGGTGAGTAAGAGAGTGTCCGGTCGGTCTGTCTCAGGTGATGGTGAGTAAGAAATTGTCCGGTCGGTCTGTCTTAGGTGATGATGAGTAAGAGAGTGTCCGGTCGGTCTGTCTTAGGTGATGGTGAGTAAGAGAGTGTCCGGTCGGTCTGTCTCAGGTGATGGTGAGTAAGAAATTGTCCGGTCGGTCTGTCTTAGGTGATGATGAGTAAGAGAGTGTCCGGTCGGTCTGTCTCAGGTGATGGTGAGTAGGAATGTCCGGTCGGTCTGTCTCAGGTGATGATGAGTAAGAGAGTGTCCGGTCGGTCAGTCTCAGGTGATGGTGAGTAAGAGTGTCCGGTCGGTCTGTCTCAGGTGATGGTGAGTAAGAGTGTCCGGTCGGTCTCAGATGATGGTGAGTAAGAGAGTGTCCGGTTGGTCTGTCTCAGGTGATGGTGAGTAAGAGAGTGTCTGTTCGGTCTGTCTCAGGTGATGGTGAGTAAGAGAGTGTCCGGTCGGTCTGTCTTAGGTGATGGTGAGTAAGAGTGTCCGGTTGGTCTGTCTCAGGTGATGGTGAGTAAGAGAGTGTCCGGTCGGTCTGTCTTAGGTGATGGTGAGTAAGAGAGTGTCCGGTCGGTCTGTCTCAAGTGATGGTGAATAAGAGAGTGTCCGGTCGGTCTGTCTCAGGTGATGGTGAGTAAGAGAGTGTCCGGTCGGTCTGTCTCAGGTGATGGTGAGTAGGAGTGTCCGGTCGGTCTGTCTCAGGTGATGATGAGTAAGAGAGTGTCCGGTCGGTCTGTCGCAGGTGATGGTGAGTAAGAGTGTCCGGTCGGTCTGTCTCAAGTGATGGTGAATAAGAGTGTCCGGTCGGTCTGTCTCAGGTGATGGTGAGTAAGAGAGTGTTCGGTCGGTCTGTCTCAGGTGATGGTGAGTAAGAGAGTTTCGGTCTGTCTCAGGTGATGGTGAGTAAGAGAGTGTCCGGTCGGTCTGTCTCAGGTGATGGTGAGTAAGAGTGTCCGGTCGGTCTGTCTCAGGTGATGGTGAGTAAGAGAGTGTCCGGTCGGTCTGTCTCAGGTGATGGTGAGTAAGAGAGTGTCGGGTCGGTCTCAGGTGATGGTGAGTAAGAGAGTGTTCGGTCGGTCTGTCTTAGGTGATGATGAGTAAGAGAGTGTCCGGTCGGTCTGTCTCAGGTGATGGTGAGTAAGAGAGTGTCCGGTCGGTCTGTCTCAGGTGATGGTGAGTAAGAAATTGTCCGGTCGGTCTGTCTTAGGTGATGATGAGTAAGAGAGTGTCCGGTCGGTCTGTCTCAGGTGATGGTGAGTAAGAGAGTGTCCGGTCGGTCTGTCTCAGGTGATGGTGAGTAAGAAATTGTCCGGTCGGTCTGTCTTAGGTGATGATGAGTAAGAGAGTGTCCGGTCGGTCTGTCTCAGGTGATGGTGAGTAAGAGAGTGTCCGGTCGGTCTGTCTCAGGTGATGGTGAGTAAGAAATTGTCCGGTCGGTCTGTCTTAGGTGATGATGAGTAAGAGAGTGTCCGGTCGGTCTGTCTCAGGTGATGGTGAGTAAGAGAGTGTCCGGTCGGTCTGTCTCAGGTGATGGTGAGTAAGAAATTGTCCGGTCGGTCTGTCTTAGGTGATGATGAGTAAGAGAGTGTCCGGTCGGTCTGTCTCAGGTGATGGTGAGTAAGAGAGTGTCCGGTCGGTCTGTCTCAGGTGATGGTGAGTAAGAGAGTGTCCGGTCGGTCTGTCTCAGGTGATGGTGAGTAAGAGAGTGTCCGGTCGGTCTGTCTCAGGTGATGGTGAGTAAGAGTGTCCGGTCGGTCTGTCTTAGGTGATGATGAGTAAGAGAGTGTCCGGTCGGTCTGTCTTAGGTGATGGTGAGTAAGAGAGTGTCGGTCTGTCTCCGGTGATGGTGAGTAAGAGTGTGTCCGGTCGGTCTGTCTTAGGTGATGGTGAGTAAGAGAGTGTCTGGTCGGTCTGTCTCAGGTGATGGTGAGTAAGAGTGTGTCCGGTCGGTCTGTCTCAGGTGATGGTGAGTAAGAGAGTGTCCGGTCGGTCTGTCTCAGGTGATGATGAGTAAGAGAGTGTCGGTCTGTCTCGGGTGATGGTGAATAAGAGAGTGTCCGGTCGGTCTGTCTCAGGTGATGGTGAGTAAGAGAGTGTCCGGTCGGTCTGTCTCAGGTGATGGTGAGTAAGAGAGTGTCGGTCTGTCTCGGGTGATGGTGAATAAGAGAGTGTCCGGTCGGTCTGTCTCAGGTGATGGTGAGTAAGAGAGTGTCCGGTCGGTCTGTCTCAGGTGATGGTGAGTAAGAGTGTCCGGTCGGTCTGTCTCAGGTGATGGTGAGTAAGAGAGTGTCCGGTCGGTCTGTCTCAGGTGATGGTGAGTAAGAGAGTGTCCGGTCGGTCTGTCTCAGGTGATGGTGAGTAAGAGTGTGTCCGGTCGGTCTGTCTTAGGTGATGGTGAGTAAGAGAGTGTCTGGTCGGTCTGTCTCAGGTGATGGTGAGTAAGAGTGTGTCCGGTCGGTCTGTCTCAGGTGATGGTGAGTAAGAGTGTGTCCGGTCGGTCTGTCTTAGGTGATGGTGAGTAAGAGAGTGTCCGGTCGGTCTGTCTCAGGTGATGGCGAGTAAGAGTGTCCGGTCGGTCTGTCTTAGGTGATGGTGAGTAAGAGAGTGTCTGGTCGGTTTGTCTCAGGTGATGGTGAGTAAGAGTGTGTCCGGTCGGTCTGTCTTAGGTGATGGTGAGTAAGAGAGTGTCCGGTCGGTCTGTCTCAGGTGATGGCGAGTAAGAGTGTCCGGTCGGTCTGTCTTAGGTGATGGTGAGTAAGAGAGTGTCTGGTCGGTTTGTCTCAGGTGATGGTGAGTAAGAGTGTGTCCGGTCGGTCTGTCTCAGGTGATGGTGAGTAAGAGAGTGTCCGGTCGGTCTGTCTCAGGTGATGGTGAGTAAGAGAGTGTCCGGTCGGTGTGTCTCAGGTGATGGTGAATAAGAGTGTGTCCGGTCGGTCTGTCTCAGGTGATGGTGAGTAAGAGTGTCGGTCTGTCTCAGGTGATGGTGAGTAAGAGAGTGTCCGGTCGGTCTGTCTCAAGTGATGGTGAATAAGAGTGTCCGGTCGGTCAGTCTCAGGTGATGGTGAGTAAGAGAGTGTCCGGTCGGTCATCTCAGGTGATGGTGAGTAAGAGTGTCGGTCTGTCTCAGGTGATGGTGAGTAAGAGAGTGTCCGGTCGGTCTGTCTCAGGTGATGGTGAGTAAGAGTGTCGGTCTGTCTCAGGTGATGGTGAGTAAGAGAGTGTCCGGTCGGTCTGTCTCAGGTGATGGTGAATAAGAGTGTGTCCGGTCGGTCAGTCTCAGGTGATGGTGAGTAAGAGTGTCCGGTCGGTCTGTCTCAGGTGATGGTGAGTAAGAGTGTCCGGTCGGTCTGTCTCAGGTGATGGTGAGTAAGAGTGTCCGGTCGGTCTGTCTCAATTGATGGTGAGTAAGAGAGTGTCCGGTCGGTCTGTCTTAGGTGATGGTGAGTAAGAGAGTGTCCGGTCGGTCTGTCTCGGGTGATGGTGAGTAAGAGAGTGTCCGGTCGGTCTGTCTCAGGTGATGGTGAGTAGGAGTGTCCGGTCGGTCTGTCTCAGGTGATGGTGAGTAAGAGAGTGTCTGTTCGGTCTGTCTCAAGTGATGGTCAGTAAGAGAGTGTCCGGTCGGTCTGTCTCAGGTGATGGTGAGTAAGAGAGTGGCTGGTCGGTCTGTCTCAAGTGATGGTGAATAAGAGAGTGTCCGGTCGGCCTGTCTTAGGTGATGGTGAGTAAGAGAGTGTCCGGTCGGTCTGTCTCAAGTGGTGGTGAATAAGAGAGTGTCCGGTCGGTCTGTCTCAGGTGATGGTGAGTAAGAGTGTGTCCGGTGGTCAGTCTCAGGTGATGGTGAGTAAGAGAGTGTCCGGGCGGTCTGTCTCAGGTGATGGTGAGTAAGAGAGTTTCGGTCTGTCTCAGGTGATGGTGAGTAAGAGAGTGTCCGGTCTGTCTGTCTCAGATGATGGTGAGTAAGAGAGTGTCGGTCTGTCTCAGGTGATGGTGAGTAAGAGAGTGTCCGGTCGGTCTGTCTCAGGTGATGGTGAGTAAGAGAGTGTCCGGTCGATCTGTCTCAAGGTGATGGTGAGTAAGAGAGTGTGCGGTCGGTCTGTCTCAGGTGATGGTGAATAAGAGATTGTCCGGTCGGTCTGTCTCAGGTGATGGTGAATAAGAGATTGTCCGGTCGGTCTGTCTCAGGTGATGGTGAGTAATAGAGTGTCCGGTCGGTCTGTCTCAGGTGATGGTGACTAAGAGAGTCCGGTCGGTCTGTCTCAGGTGATGGTGAGTAAGAGAGTGTCCGGTCGGTCTGTCTCAGGTGATGGTGAGTAAGAGAGTGTCCGGTCGGTCTGTCCCAGGTGATGATGAGTAAGAGAGTGTCCGGTCGGTCTGTCTCAGGTGATGGCGAGTAAGAGAGTGTCCGGTCGGTCTGTCTCAGGTGATGGTGAGTAAGAGAGTGTCTGGTCGGTCTGTCTCAAGTGATGGTGAATAAGAGAGTGTCCGGTCGGTCTGTCTCAGGTGATGGTGAGTAAGAGTGTCCGGTCGGTCTGTCTTAGGTGATGGTGAGTAACAGAGTGTCCGGTTGGTCTGTCTCAAGTGATGGTGAATAAGAGAGTGTCCGGTCGGTCTCAGGTGATGGTGAGTAAGAGAGTGTCCGGTCGGTCTGTCTCAGGTGATGGTGAGTAAGAAATTGTCCGGTCGGTCTGTCTCAGGTGATGGTGAGTAAGAGAGTGTCCGGTCGGTCTGTCTCCGGTGATGGTGAGTAAGAGAGTGTCGGTCTGTCTCAGGTGATGGTGAGTAAGAGAGTGTCCGGTCGGTCTGTCTCAGGTGATGGTGAGTAAGAGTGTCCGGTCGGTCTGTCTCAGGTGATGGTGAGTAAGAGAGTGTCCGGTCGGTCTGTCTCAGGTGATGGTGAGTAAGAGAGTGTCCGGTCGGTCTGTCTCAGGTGATGGTGAGTAAGAGAGTGTCCGGTCGGTCTGTCTCAGGTGATGGTGAGTAAGAGTGTCCGGTCGGTCTGTCTCAGGTGATGGTGAGTAAGAGAGTGTCCGGTCGGTCTGTCTCAGGTGATGGTGAGTAAGAGAGTGTCCGGTCGGTCTGTCTCAGGTGATGGTGAGTAAGAGTGTCCGGTCGGTCTGTCTCAGGTGATGGTGAGTAAGAGTGTCCGGTCGGTCTGTCTCAGGTGATGGTGAGTAAGAGAGTGTCCGGTCGGTCTGTCTCAGGTGATGGTGAGGGACGGCGTCCACTTCCTCGAGGACGGCCACTACTGGGAGGAGGGCCTGCCGCTCTCCGGCGAGGAGCCAGAGCCGGAGCTGGTGGCTACAAAGGTGTTCAAGCCGCCCTCGAAGGTGTTCTTCAGCCTGGAACCCGTCAGGGTGAGTTGTGATCTATTGATGACGATATTGTATCGAGTGGATAATCATGTTTTGAAGTAGTTTGAATGATGCAGTGCGTAATCAATAACCTATTACACATACTCTCTAGGTGCTTACATTTAAACCACGCTTCTTATTTCAGTCGGGTTGCTTGATCATAAAGTTCAACGCGGATCTTTGTAACCAAATGGCTGTTTGGCTAGGCCCGTTATAACACGCGTCGGCAGCGTCGTCTTGATCCGTAGTTTGGTTATACATCGTGGAATGCAACGTTTCGAATTCGGCCGGGCACCTGCGGCGTCCTAAGCCCAAATCATCATCATCATCATCATCATCGGTCCGGCGCCTCTCCCCCCAGATTTACAGCACGTTCACCTCGACCGAGTACGATCGGAGGAACGAAGATGTGGACCCGGTGGCCGCCTCGGCCGAGTACGAACTGGAAAAACGTGAGGACTGAGTACACCGGCAAATTTAGTGCAATGTGTTAACGAAACAGTTCTCTGCATTTGTATTATATAATCATTCCATCTCAGTTTATTCTCATTTTACTTAAATGTATTAGTATAAATGATTGGGTGTCAATTTCAGCTTAGGTCCTCTACTCCTTAAGGATTCAGCGAAAATGCTCCAGAGTCTACTTGGCTCAGTTTTACCCAATGCAATGGAATAATATGGCCATTTCGTGAATGTATGATCTACCATTATGAAATACAATTGACATCAGATAATCATGCACAATATTACCATTCGTGTCGAGCAACCCGACCCCTCCTTCACAACCCCTCCACCACGTCCCGCGCCCGGCAGGCGTTGAGAAGATGAACGTGTTCGAGGTGGAGTTCGACAAGGGTCCGGAGGGCCTGGGACTGAGCATCATCGGCATGGGGGTGGGCGCTGACGCTGGGCTGGAGAAGCTCGGCATCTTCGTCAAGACCATCACCGAAGCCGGCGCCGCACACAAGGACGGGCGTATACAGGTGTGTGGCGGACGGCTCAAGTCGTCATTCATACATCAAGAAAAGCGCTGTCATTTTTAGGGATGTTGTTACTTGTTATGCTACTCAATTGTACGAATTCGTTAAGAAGAATAGCACATCAGGTTAATGGCTAGCCATGCTGTTGAAATGCTACTGAACTACAAATTCGCTTATAAGAATAACACATTGGAAGCTCGTTTCTTATTCAATGTATTCTTCTGATCGTCTGGCCATCCTGTTGGAACATTAATTGAATCCTATTCCACCACTACCCCCCCCCCCCCCATCTTTCTCCGTCTAGCCGTCCTGTGTTTGATCTTGCCTCCGTGGGCCCATCTGACCTGGTACGACCCCCCTCCCCCTGTCCACTGCTGCGTCCCCGGCAGGTCAATGACCAGATTATTGAGGTGGACGGCAAGTCTCTGGTGGGCGTGACTCAGGCGTACGCCGCCTCTGTGCTGAGGAACGCCGCCGGGCACGTCAAGTTCATGATCGGACGCGAGAAGGACCCCGAGAACAGCGAGGTACGCACGCTGTGTCGCGTTGTCGTATCGTTACACTGTGGTGGTGTTATATTGTCATGCCGTTATACTATGCACTGTCTTATAGACATACGTTCAACATGTTACGCTGGCGCCGCGGTGCACTGTTACACTGTCACACCGTCAAAACGTCACACTGCCACACCCATAGGCGTACGCAAGGGGGGGGGGGGCGGAGCAATTGCCCCCCCCCCCTAAAGGTATGTACGTGCACCCCTTCGGTGGAACAAAAATGAATGTTTTTGTATTATTTTTTAAGACAAAAATGGTGAAAATATGCCCTTTTAAAAGTATAATGGGCCAAATCCGGTGAGTTTTTTTTGGTGGGGGTAGTATGGTTATTCTTTATGACCCCCTGAGCCAAATTCGCCCCTCCTGGAGTAAATCCTGGGTACGCCACTGGTCACACCATCAAAACGTCACACTGTCACGCTGTCACGCTGTCACACTGCTTCACACTGTCACGCTGCTTCACGCTCACGCTAATACAGTCACAACATCCTTCGATGTTTTGTTCGAGGCGAATCTGCAGCGAATTGCAACTGTGTTGTCTGTCCCCGATAAATGGCTTTGGAGATGACCTCGTTGACCGTTGAGTGACCTTTGTGACACATGTGGCTCAGCTGATCCGCCAGTGACCAGTGACCTGTGACATATGACCTATGACGTGACTTGTGGCAGGTGGCCCAGCTGATCCGCCTGTGACATATGACCTATGACGTGTGACCTGTGGCAGGTGGCCCAGCTGATCCGCCAGTGACCTGTGACATATGACCTATGACGTGTGACCTGTGGCCCAGCTGACCCGCCAGTGACCTGTGACATATGACCTATGACGTGTGACCTGTGGCAGGTGGCCCAGCTGACCCGCCAGTGACCTGTGACATATGACCTATGCATGTGACCTGTGGCAGGTGGCCCAGCTGACCCGCCAGTGACCTGTGACATATGACATATGACGTGACCTGTGACCTGTGGCCCAGCTGGCCCGCCAGTGACCTGTGACATATGACCTATGACGTGTGACATGTGGCAGGTGGCCCAGCTGATCCGCCAGTGACCTGTGACCTGTGACATATGACCTATGACGTGACTTGTGGCAGGTGGCCCAGCTGATCCGCCTGTGACATATGACCTATGACGTGTGACCTGTGGCAGGTGGCCCAGCTGATCCGCCAGTGACCTGTGACATATGACCTATGACGTGTGACCTGTGGCCCAGCTGACCCGCCAGTGACCTGTGACATATGACCTATGACGTGTGACCTGTGGCAGGTGACCCAGCTGATCCGCCAGTGACCTGTGACATATGACCTATGACGTGTGACCTGTGGCAGGTGGCCCAGCTGATCCGCCAGTGACCTGTGACCTGTGACATATTACCTATGACGTGACCTGTGGCAGGTGGCCCAGCTGATCCGCCAGTGACCTGTGACATATGACCTATGACGTGTGACCTGTGACAGGTGGCCCAGCTGATCCGCCAGTGACCTGTGACCTGTGACATATTACCTATGACGTGACCTGTGGCAGGTGACCCAGCTGACCCGCCAGTGACCTGTGACATATGACCTATAACGTGTGACCTGTGGCCCAGCTGATCCGCCAGTGACCTGTGACATATGACCTATGACGTGACCTGTGACCTGTGGCAGGTGGCCCAGCTAATCCGCCAGTCTCTGCGCGCTGACAAGGACCGGGAGGACCGTCACAAGGCGCTGCAACGCGACTACGACCAGCAGCAGCGGCTTCTGGAGCAAATCACACACGGACACCCGCCCTCCTACCAGGTAAACTACAGCTGGTTAGTCTACACAACACACGTAAGTTACGGACAGCCGCCCTCCTACCAAATCAGACGGGGGAAACTCAGTCAATTTCACCTCGGTTTTCTGTGAAGGCTCCAGGGACGTACGCGGTTCTCGGTGCTTTCGATAAAGCCTCTGGGACTGATCTATTCGCGCCAGCTTCGACATCGGTGTTTTACCGTGGAGACTGTGCAAACTGTAACTACTCCGTAAGCTTGATCTGATCTACGCCGCTGTTGGAAGGGTTGCTTCAGCGGACGTTTGAGGCATGCTCACCCTCTGACCAAACGCCTGGCATGCCTCAGGAGGCGACCAACCGCGAGTCTGCGCTGGTGACCGAGACCGAGGTCTCTGACTTCAGCGAGGTCACTGACTTCACCGAGGTCGCCGAGATCACGGAGGTGACGTCAGCACCGCCTCCGGCCCCGTCCGAGGCGGCGGAGCCCAGCCAGGCTGAGATGGAGATCCAGGCGAAACTGCAGCAGGTGGGACGGCTGGGAATCGCAACAGGACTGCTGAGGACTGCTGTTTGAGACGGCATATCACGTTCGGCAAGCATATGTCGACTTATATCAGACTTATCTTGTGTGTACGATCGTTTGGCGTACTCTTATAGAAATTTCGCAAAACAGAAATCCACTTAGGCCCAAAACTTGTATCGTCGCTCAAGGTGAAAGCCGGTTTGTGAAACATATGTTCTGTTTTCAGGCACTCGACAGACAGCATTATTACGAAGGAGAAATTGCCAAGCTGAAAATTCGTGTAAGTGATCCAAATAATTTAGAACAGTTTGTGATAATCTACACTCTATGGAGTATCTTGTTTTGATTTTTGTCGCTTTGGCTGTTTGCTACCACATACGTGGTTCTTACCCGGCTGATATTATGTCTGCTTGATTAAATCTATAACAGCCTTTATATCCGCATCATTTCCTGGCAATCCGATAAACGATGTCGTGTACGTTATTATATTCCGTGTTCTTTGTCGTCTGTTGACGTGCATTTAGTGAACATCCTATAACTGAAATTGTCTTCCTGACCTGACCTATCCTAATCTGACCCGACCTGACTTGACCTGGCCTGGCCTGGCCTGGCCTGGCCTGGCCTGGCCTGGCCTGACCTAACCTAACCTAACCTAAAACTGACCTGACCCGACTTCACCTTATCTGGCCTGACCTGATCTCATCTGACCTAACTTGACTTAACCTGAGATGACCTCCCGTACCGCGCCATGACCTGACCTAACCATCCCTGTCACGACCTGACCTGACCCCTCTCCCACAGATCGGTGAGCTGGAGTCTTTACTATCCAGCTCGCAGGAGGAGCGGCGCCAGCTGAGCGAGGCGCTCGAGCGGCTCGCTCCGTACGAGCAGGGCCTCGAGGCTGCTAGGCTCGATGCGGCCAACCACCACAACTCGCTTCTGGCCCAGCGGCAGGCCACCGAGCAGCTGGAGAGCAAGTACCAGACGGCCAAGCGACTGATCGGCGAGCTGCAGCGGCGCGAGGCGGGCCTACTGCAGCGCGAGGAGCGCCAGGCCGGCCGCGAGCGCGACTACGAGCAGGCCGTGCAGCAGCTGCACGAGCGGCTGCAGCTGCTGGAGCGGCAGCTGGCCGACACGCAGCGTGATGCTGGTCTGCCGGTGCAGCTGCCGGCGCCGCTGGGCCGCTGGCCGCCGCCGGTGCACCGCTCCTCGCCGCCCAGCGCGCCGCTGGAGCGGCTGGATACGTCCGAGCTGTCGGATTCGGAGGTGGGCCCGCCGCTGCCGCCACCGCCGGCCGGACACAGACAGAGACGGCCCGACACCAGGGTCAGTAGTCCAACCCGACACGTCCTCCTGTCGGTGATGTTACAGAGTACTCGTAGTCCACGTAGTACACCCAAATAATGTGCTGATCTACTGGAAAAGCCTGTGCGAGCCCTTGCGTATATAGTTGCATACGACTGGCGTCATTAGAACACGCGTTTACGGTATAATGCCACTCATATTTACTGGCTCTGCTCGTACATCCCTTGACTAGAGATAGCCTGGAAGTCTGGGTGTGTGTTGTGGCCTTTGCGGCTCCTGTCCGGACATCTGTTCGGACCTTGTCCGGCCTGTCCAGACCTTGTCCGGCCCGACAAGACCTTGTCCGGCCTGTCCAGACCTTGTCCGGTCTGTCCAGACCTTGTCCGGTCTGTCCAGACCTTGCCCGATATGTCCGGACCTTGTCCGGCATGTCCAGACCTTGTCCGATCTGTCCAGACCTTGTCCGGCCTGTCCAGACCTTGTCCGGCCCGACAAGACCTTGTCCGGCCTGTCCAGACCTTGTCCGGTCTGTCCAGACCTTGTCCGATATGTCCGGACCTTGCCCGGCCTGTCCAGACCTTGTCCGGCATGTCCAGACCTTGTCCGATCTGTACAGACCTTGTCCGGCCTGTCATTGTCCGGCCTGTCCAGACCTTGTCCGGCCTGTCCAGACCTTGTCCGGCCTGTCCAGACCTTGTCCGGCCTGTCCAGACCTTGTCCGGACTGTTCAGACCTTGTCCGGTCTGTCCAGACCTTGTCCGGACTGTCCAGACCTTGTCCGGCCTGTCCAGACCTTGTCCGACCTGTCCAGACCTTGTCCGGACTGTCCAGACCTTGTCCGGCCGGTCCAGACCTTGTCCGGCCTGTCATTGTCCGGACTGGCCAGACCTTGTCCGGACTGTCCAGACCTTGTCCGGCCTGTCCGGACCTTGCCCTATCTGTCCAGACCTTGTCCGATCTGTCCAGACCTTGTCCTATCTGTCCAGACCTTGTCCGACCTGTCCAGACCTTGTCCGGCCTGTCCAGACCTTGTCCGGCATGTCATTGTCCGGCCTGTCCAGACCTTGTCCGGACTGTCCAGACCTTGTCCGACCTGTCCAGACCTTGTCCGGCCTGTCCAGACCTTGTCAGGCATGTCATTGTCCGGCCTGTCCAGACCTTGTCCGGACTGTCCAGACCTTGTCCGACCTGTCCAGACCTTGTCCGGCCTGTCCAGACCTTGTCAGGCATGTCATTGTCCGGCCTGTCCAGACCTTGTCCGGACTGTCCAGACCTTGTCCGGCCTGTCCGGACCTTGTCCTATCTGTCCAGACCTTGTCCTATCTGTCCAGACCTTGTCCGGCCTGTCCGGACCTTGTCCTATCTGTCCAGACCTTGTCCTATCTGTCCAGATCTTGTCCTATCTGTCCAGACCTTGTCCGGCCTGTCCGGACCTTGTCCGATCTGTCCGGACCTTGCCCTGTCCGTAAGCCCCTGTACAGTGTTAACGGCCTCTGCCGTCTCTCTGGCAGCTGAAGGAGGAACTGGACAGGGCCGTGCCCCCGCACGAGCTGCTCGACACCTCGGCCAACCGGAGTCGAGCTGAGCTGGCCAGCAAGGGCGGCCTCTCACAGCGACACCCTCCCAACCTCAAACGCAACACCAGCAACAGCAGCAGTGGCAGCATGGTAAGATCAATGAATTATCAGCGAATATTTTATCAATGGACTGTAATCGGCGCGATGGGTTGTATTAGCCAGGTGTTTGGCGGTTTGTTAATGAAGTTCGTGGTGTGGTGAGGTAAGTTGTGTGGTTGATGACAGAACAGGTACTGATCCATAACTTCATGTGACCTTCAGGAGCAGAGCTTCAACGAGGCCGGCCAGGGCGTGGAGTACCCCGACATCCTGGTGAACGCCACGCCTCGAAACTCAGGTCGTCACCATCATCACCAGCAGCAGCAGCAGCAGATGGCGGCCAGCCGGCGCGACTCGGGCCTCCAGCCACTCGGCATCCCGATCCCGGCTCCCATCAGTCAGCAGTCCCCGCCGCGGCCGGCCGGACGGGCGCCGATGCCAGCGCCGCCACACGGCGGGACGGCGCAGTTGGAGTCTCTGAGCCCGCCGCGGGGTGGCGGCCGGCCGGAGATTCCGTACCGAGAGCCGCCGGCGCCGCAGCCGAGCCCGCGTGCCTCCGGACCGCCGGCGCCCCCTGGAGGACTCAGGTGAGAGCCCACTCCGCCCACGCAGCGCTGAGGCCGTGAAAAGGTCATGGGTGAGGCCACCGCTCTAGGAGACGCGGCCATGGCGCATGCAGCAGCAGGAGGCTAAACGATGACAAACGAAACGCAGTTCAACGCGCTGTAAAACTTGGTTCTATCGTTTCCCATCAACTGGGTCCGTTCTTGCCATGACTTACAGTAACTTTCGTTTATGAAATCCCGGGAGGGGTCGAATATATCGCATCGTCTGGTCTAGACAAGTGCAACACTCAATCTAGACCGAATTTAACCGTTTTCCGGCGCATCATTCTATTCCCACTTCTCCCTCTCCGGTTCGCCGTAAGCTTCAGTGACTGAGCTTATCCTGGCCACCATCTGACCCGATCTCCGTCCCTCTGTCCGTCCCAGGGAGGACGTCTCGCCAGAGAGCCAGCTGGGCAGCCCCGCCGGCGGTGACCCCAAGCTTCAGATGCCGCGCGGTCTGATGGACGAACTGAGAAACGTGGTGCACGACGCGCGCACCTCCGGACAGTACTCTCCGAGCAAACCAGGTCAGTATCTTCCTGCTCTACACAGGACCTAAACAAGTCGGGTTAACATTCCCTCCACGAAGGACACAAACAAGTCAGGTTAACATTCCCTCCTCCACGAAGGACACAAACAAGGCAAGTTAGCAACCAATGCAGAAATTCGGGCGGCCTTTGGTGTTTGTCAGACTTACGTGGTCGCAATTAAGTAAGTTCAACTACACTGATTATCAATGGGTGTTTCGTACCGCGTCTTGCCGTCTTAATTTCATAGGTCCGGTTTGTATCTCCGCTTGTCACCTGTTTACCTGAGAGACCTCTGTGTCCTCTGTATCGGCAGGCTCGTCGGTGTGGCAGGGCCAGCAATACGGGGAGCTGCCGCCGTCCCCGTGTCCTGTTCAGCAGTACCCACCCGTGTCCTCTGTATCGGCAGGCTCGTCGGTGTGGCAGGGCCAGCAATACCCGCCCGGGGAGCAGCCTGTCGCCGTCCCGGTGTCCTGTTCAGCAGTACCCACCCGTGTCCTCTGTTTCAGCAGGCTCGTCGGTGTGGCAGGGCCAGCAGTATCCGCCCGGGGAGCTGCCGCCGTCCCGGTCCGCCGGACGGGAGGTGGTCGCCGCCAGGAAACAGCCCGACTCCGGCGGTGTGGTGCTACTGAGCACCAGGCCGCTCGACACCAACCTGCCGCCCACCGTCGCGAGAGGTAGGCTTCCGGCACCGGTGGGCTGCACTCGCAGAGGAAACAGTGGTGATGTGCGACCCAAGTGATAATAAATATGCCCTGCATTGCACCAATAGACTGTATCATGCAGCCTTGGAATTTCGGCCATTTTCTGGACTTTTTGGGTCCAAAGAATTTTGCTCTCTTCATATTTGTTCAGGAAATGTTCTCCCTTTTCGCCTGATCTTACCGACATTGTAGTTAAAATATAATTCAATTTCCTCACAAGGATTTAATATCTATTACAAATCAGGATTTTTTACTTTCCAAGTAAAATAATTAAAACAAAAATGAAAATCTTAACTTTCCTGACAATACAATTTTACTCTCCACCTATGGATTTTTACTCTCCGGGACCAGGTTATGAAATGAAAAATCCAACACTGGCCATGATAGTTTGTTGTGCAAACTTTATTTCATAAGTTTCGCTTTATTTTATGTATTATTTGATTGAAGGCTGGCCGAAGTCTAGAACTGCAATACTGATCGCTAAACCCGTCTGTGACCTATGTCTCTGACCCGTGACCTGTATGTGGTATGTGCCTCTGACCCGTGACCTGTCTGTGGTATGTGCCTCTGACCCGTGACCTGTCTGTGGTATGTGCCTCTGACCTGTGTGTCTGACCTGTGTGTCTGACCTGTGTGTCTGACCTGTGCCTCTGACCTGTGTGTCTGACCTGTGTGTCTGACCTGTGTGTCTGACCTGTGTGTCTGACCTGTGTGTCTAACCTGTGTGTCTGACCTGTGTGTCTGACCTGTGTGTCTGACCTGTGTGTCTGACCTGTGTGTCTGACCTGTGTGTCTGACCTGTGCCTCTGACCTGTGCCTCTGACCTGTGTGTCTGACATGTGTGTCTGACCTGTGTGTCTGACCTGTGTGTCTGATCTGTGTGTCTGACCTGTGTGTCTGACCTGTGTGTCTGACCTGTGTGTCTGACCTGTGTGTCTGACCTGTGTGTCTGACCTGTGTGTCTGACCTGTGTGTCTGACCTGTGTGTCTGACCTGTGTGTCTGACCTGTGTGTCTGACCTGTGTGTCTGACCTGTGCCTCTGACCTGTGTGTCTGACCTGTGTGTCTGTGACCGTGACCTGTATCTTTGATCTGTCTGTGTGTTTGTGACCCATGTCTGACCTGACCTTCCCGTCTCAGCAGACGAGTCTGCGGCCCCGCGGCCCTCCCAGTCGCACCTACACGCGGCCGCCTTCTCCCCCTCCGCCAGCGGCTCGGCGGCCTCGTCTCCCTCCGGACTGACTTCAGACAAACGCAGCGGTTCGCACATCTGGCAGGCCGGACCGGTACACGATTGGACCAAGGAACAGGTCAGTGGCGCGGGGGCCGCCGGAGCCGGTCACTCGGGTTGCTGCGGGCAGCGGGGGTCTTACGTCCACCTCGTAGACGCCGTGAGGTGTGGAGTATTGGTTTGCGTGCATCGGGGCACCACATTGTCCGTGCTGTGTATCCTGACTTGTGGTGAAACACCGAGCAGTGCCTTCCCGGTCTCCCCTCGGGGCGGAACAAGATGGCGGAATATGGCATATTGCTCGTATTAGGGCCTGGTCTGGCTTTAGAATCATAATGGACGCCACCTCAAAATGGACTGTACTCCGAGCGTGTCATGGCCCATCCAATCAGCGGTGTCTTTACTGAGGCTCGCTGGTAGATGCCGGCTCTTACGAAAACTGAGACATTCGGGGAAGTGATCTGTAGTTCTGAGACTGTTGGTGTAGTTAAGGCCATTTCCGTGAAATGTATGAATAATACATTTTTCCTAGAAATTTCATGATAGCTTCATCGTTGGTTATCATAAATATCGTACCCGACGAAATGAGATACTGGCTTATATAAGGTTTACCACCAAGTTTCCCATTTTTACATTACCACTTTAACAGCAATTTTATGATGTCACGTCTCTGGCTATCCATTCATCAAAAATGTTTTCTTGCAATTTCAGGGTATATTGTTCTGCCATAAAAATAACCCAAAATTTCCATCTATTTCTGAGAAATGATTACTTTGAAGTTGGTAGCTATGGCTGACGAAAATAGTATTTCCACGAACAGGATAATTTTGAACCTCATTTACATTTCATTGAGACGAATCCTGTCGTATGTCTGCGTTAAGGCCCGACATGTTTCGATCTTCCATTGCTTAAGCAATTGTAGAGGTTCGTACTTCGTGTTCAGAATAATTTGGCAGTGTCGTGGCGTGCTGCAGAATAATCACAAAGTCTATGAGGGGCAGGTGCCTCAGCCTTAAAAGCTGCAACCCAGAAACCAGATGCACCCATGAAGTTTGGTCCCTCGGCTGACCCCATTTTGACCTCGGCTGACCTCGGCTTGACCTCCCCGTCTGACCCTAGTTTGACCTCCCCAGTTTGACCTTAGCTGACCCCAGTTTGACCTCCCTGGCTGACCCCAGTTTGACCTCCCGACTGACCTCCCTGGCTGCCCCAGTTTGACCTTAGCTGACCCCAGTTTGACCTCCCGACTGACCTCAGCTGACCTCCCGGCTGCCCCCAGGTCGGTCAGTGGCTGCTGGCGCTTGGTCTGGAGCAGCACATCACCACGTTCATGGATCAGAACATCACTGGCGCCCACTTGCTCACCCTCGACTCCAAACAGTTCAAACAGCTTGGTCTCGAGGGAGACGACAAGGTCAAGGTAGGTTAAGGCCAAACACGTCAGTTGCAACTAGTGCTGTTCGGAGCTATAGCTGAGTGGCCTGAATACGTTCTGGTGAAAATTTGGCGGTTCATAGGGTAGTTAACTATGATCCAATTTTCTGACAAATGTAACGATAACTTGTATGATAATTGTTGGATGTTTAACGTATATTCTTCAAAATAATCGCAAGAAGCAATATGATAGTAGTTAAGGCACTGACCTATGCGAAAATCATTCTATCTCAGGTGAAGAGGAAACTCAAAGAGCTGAAGACGCAAATAGCCCGTGACAAGAAACAGACTGAGAAGGAGAAGAGGGAGAAGGATAAGCTACAAAAGAAGGCTGAGAAGCTGGTAGAGAAGGCGGTTAAGAAAAAGTGAGCGCGCAGTAGACACTACGTCGACGACGACACTGCGACGCGTGACCTGCCGGTCGCTGAACCGTGACCAAACTGTCCCTGTGCGTGATTCACCTCCTGTGGTGTCTGCCACAGACGACTGACTCCAGACATTCCATTAACAGTAGATGACCGCATGGTTATAACCCGTTAAAGTGCGTGCTGTGGTGCCCTCTGATGTGATATACATATGTACGCCCGCGAACATAATTTATACTCTGGACCGTCTCGTCCCGTGCCGTCCTGTAGGAAACCTGGGACCAAGCCTTGTCACATTCCTCTGGTGTGTGAGTTGGAGACGCGCTCTGCGTGTGCGCCGGGAAACGCTGTGTTCAGTCGCCAACGGATAGGCGACTGAGAACGGATCATGCTTATCCATGTCCACCTGATCATGCCTGCCTGGTCATGCCTGCCTGGTCATGCCTGCCTGGTCATGCCTGCCTGGTCATGCCTGCCTGGTCATGCCTGCCTGATCATGCCTGCCTGGTCATGCCTGCCTGGTCATGCCTGCCTGGTCATGCCTGCCTGGTCATGCCTGCCTGATCATGCCTGCCTGGTCGTGCCTGCCTGGTCATGCCTGCCTGGTCATGCCTGCCTGATCATGCCCGCCTGGTCATGCCCGCCTGGTCATGCCCGCCTGATCATGCCCGCCTGGTCATGCCCGCCTGGTCATGCCTGCCTGGTCATGCCCGCCTGGTCGTGCCTGCCTGGTCATGCCCGCCGCCCGTCAGTCCGCCAACTGCGCCGGTCTAGTGCCCGCGCTAGCCAGTCGTACACGTTGGTCGCTGTCTGTACCCGTCACGTTGGTTGCTGTCTGGACCCGTCACGTTGGTCGCTGTCTGGACCCGTCACGTTGGTCGCTGTCTGTACCCGTCACGTTGGTCGCTGTCTGGACCCGTCACGTTGGTCGCTGTCTGTACCCGTCACGTTGGTCGCCGTCTGGACCCGTCCTCGCCCCACGTGTGACGTCACTCCTGCTCCCGGGATATGTACCCCGGGACAGATCCCTGGACTGACTGCTGTCGCGCGGTGGCCGGTCTCGACTGCGTCAGGCTGGTCTCGACTGCGTCAGGCTGGTCTCGACTGCGTCAGGCTGGTCTCGACTGCGTCAGGCTGGTCTCGACTGCGTCAGGCTGGTCTCGACTGCGCCAGGCTGGTCTCGACTGCGTCAGGCTGGTCTCGACTGCGTCAGACTGGTCTCGACTGCGTCAGACTGGGTTGTCGACAGCGGTGTCGTGGGACTATGTGGCGGCAGAGCGACGCCCTGGACCAGCCTCGGAGGAATCGGTGGTGCCTTATATTTTCACATGTGCCAATTTTATGTAGCTCTTGCTGCTTTGTTACATTTGTTGTGTGATGAGAGCGTAGTTTGCTTGTGAGAGGTTTTATGATGTCCGCTTCGGCTGCTGTGGCCGCGGTGAAGATATTTCAATGTTTGGTGTTGTTTTATGGAAAGAAATAAAGAGCTCTCTTTTGACGGAGTTTGTCGCTGGAAATGAAACTATCGGTTGTTGGCAACGTATCACCCCGGAACAAAGTCGACAACTGAAATGATTGCTTGTTCCCAAATCCAAGGGCTTCGTGGCGGCCAGGTCGCAGCTTATACAGGAGTTCCATCGGGGAAGCAAACCCTGATCCATGGCACAGGAAACTAGTAGTATCTTACCCCTGCGCTAGGAAACGAAACGCTTTGATACCGATGTCTGTGTAATGGTTTTATTGTTCAGCATCAGCAGTCCGTACTACTACGACACAATAAATAACTTGGGTTATAAAGCTCCATGGGAACAATCCTGGATACACACAGACTGTCCTAATATTTGACATGAAGATGATACCCACACTGCGGCGAAACAAATTTCACTTAAATCGAGATTAGCTAGCCGGATGACTTGTTTAACACTGGTCACGGTTGCCGATGGTTTCACAGAGGAAAGCCCAGGTGGATGCAAACCACTGCCTTCCTTCGACCTCGACCGAGTCTTGCTCCCAGCCGAGAACTGTGGCACCTTCAGCAACCCGGGTGGCACCTTCAGAGACCCGGGTGGCACCTTCAGTAACCCGGGTGGCACCTTCAGCAACCCGGGTGGCACCTTCAGAGACCCGGGTGGCACCTTCAGAAACCCGGGTGACACCTTCAGCAACCCGGGTGGCACCTTCAGAGACCCGGGTGGCACCTTCAGAGACCCGGGTGGCACCTTCAGCAACCCGGGTGGCACCTTCAGAGACCCGGGTGGCACCTTCAGAAACCCGGGTGGCACCTTCAGCAACCCGGGTGGCACCTTCAGAGACCCGGGTGGCGCCTTCAGCAACCCGGGTGGCACCTTCAGAGACCCGGGTGGCACCTTCAGAAACCCGGGTGGCACCTTCAGCAACCCGGGTGGCACCTTCAGAGACCCGGGTGGTACCTTCAGCAACCCGGGTGGCACCTTCAGCAACCCGGGTGGCACCTTCAGCAACCCGGGTGGCACCTGCGTCAGCGGCACAGGCGAGAAGCCACTGAAAATCAGCAGCGAACTCTGCTGATCCCGGGCCGCTCACCCTGCTGATCCCGGGCCGCTTACCCCGCTGATCCCGGGCCGCTCACCCCGCTGATCCCGGGCCGCTCACCCTGCTGATCCCGGGCCGCTCACCCTGCTGATCCCGGGCCGCTCACTCTGCTGATCCCGGGCCGCTCACCCTGCTGATCTCGGGCCGCTCACCCCGCTGATCCCGGGCCGCTCACTCTGCTGATCCCGGGCCGCTCACCCTGCTGATCTCGGGCCGCTCACTCTGCTGATCCCGGGCCGCTCACCCTGCTGATCTCGGGCCGCTCACCCCGCTGATCCCGGGCCGCTCACTCTGCTGATCCCGGGCCGCTCACCCCTACACAAGGCAGTCGTCACAGGTTTTGTTCGATTGGCTCAACAGCTCAGTGTCCTGAGCCATGCAAGACACACACTCTGCGACCTCTAGATAGCTTCCTACACGGCTTGACTAGCCCACATTCACATTCTGCTGCATACATTTCGTGACAACCAGCACCTTTATGGCGGGGTGGGCGTCGCCTAGGACACTTTACTCATCACTCATTTCCAGATATGACAATAAAACCAGTCGCACATTCAGAACACCATCCACCACGAGAGATATGGGAACGACATTGAGATTAGCAGACTCGGAGCACGAGCTTTGGCATCCCGCCGCGGAGCGCGCGGTGAGCGATGAGCAGAACACTAACGGAGTGGTTATCAGGCAGGTGTATGTATTGTGGCCACGCCCCAGCCGTGTACGGCAGGGGCGGAGACTACATAGCCTGGTCGGGAGACAGCGAGGACATCGGACAGGTCCATCGGGCGACCTCAGCCAATATGGCCAATCTGCTCAGTCGAAATATCGTATATTCCGGGGACGCTGTGACGACTGACGTCATTGTTCTAGAGACCTTGTCACGTCCAATACGTGACCCGGAAGTATGGATTGCGCCCCTGGATTGTGCGTGACACCGGCATCCAAGATATCGGGCTTATTTAACACGTCCACCCGTTCCATGGACTTGCGAGCTTCGGGAAGGGCGAAAATAGGACGTATTACAAAAGGTCTTCAAGCGCCGTCTCCGTCTGGCCAATGGTTCTCCGGTCAGCCGCTCACAGAAAGAGCGTCTCTTGTGCGTTGCACCTAGTCATTTCCATTGCATCCGATATTCCTGATAGCAGATTCACCGCTATATCTCACTCCCGCCTTCAGCACCTCCTAGTCCAGTGTGACGCGGTCTGGTCGGGGTCGGTGACCCCTCTTGGTGTCAGGGCCGCTCAGACCGTTCACTGGCGTCCTCCGCCGACACCAGCGCCGACCGCGACCCCTTCCTGCCGAGCTTCAGACTGGAGCGCCGCTTCTCCTTCCCCTTCTCCCTGCGCAGGGAGTCGGTGCCGCCACGCGCCGCCAGCAGCAGGTTCTCCACGGACTTTGGCTTGCTGAAGGGGCGCCGCACGTGGTCGCCGGGGAACGTGCGCAGGCAGTCGCAGCTGAAACAGCTGGTGTCGAACTCGGAGCCGGGCGCTAGGAGACTCTCGGCAGACTTGGCCGCCTTGGCGCGGGCGCGGTGCAGCGCCGGGAACCCGCTGTCGAGGAGCAGTTGTCGGTCATCCGGCCGCCAACGACGCTCGCAGCCGCCGCCACCGGCGCCGCCCCCGCCGCCGTCGCCGCGGCCGGCCGCCCCCTCGGCCGCCAGGTTGTCCCAGGATTTGCCGCGGCCGCGCCACTGCTCGTAGTGGTGTCGGAGTTCGGGGCGGCGCGGGTCAGGCCAGCGCGGGTCGCTGGGCCGGGCCGGCACCGACCGATGGTAGCAGAGGTAGCGCGGCTGAGGCTGCGTACGCCGACCTACGGCCTCGGCGTAGCTTGGAGGAGGGCCGTGCGGCGGCTGCGGCAGCGGGGTACGTCCGCCGTAGCCGGCCTGAGCAGGGAAGAAGGCGGGGATCCGCCGGCCCTGCGCCCGCAGGTCTGCAGAGGACGGTCATATACGGTCAGATACGACGCCGTACAGCGGCAAAGGATTGATGCTAGAAATGCCACCACAAGAATCAACTGTTGATCACGAGCATAATAAGACGCGCTTACATTATTCCTTGAAGTGTTTGCCTTAGCGATTCGAAGATAAATCATGTATGGCTTGCCAATCTGTATCAGCCATCAGATTAACAAGGAGCAATCCATAAACTGTACTTTTAAATCCAACTACAACAAACGTCTTTAGTGTGCTCTGCTGGTGAGATCACTCTCACTCACTGGCGATGAAGTGTTTCTCCTGTTCGCAGAGCTGCTCCAGGGCGTACATCCGGTCCGTCAGCTGTCGCTGCAGCTGGATGTACCGCATGTGCAGGCTCACCTGAAGACATGACGGGGAGTGGGTCAGCTTCAGCTACGAGATACGAGCTGTAACGGGGGTTGGTGGGACTGGACTGCTACCGGTGCCGTGGGGACTGGGGATAGGTATATGCCGACTAGAAGGACTAGACTATAGACTAGACGTGACAAGTTTGAGCCGCGTGCCGCAGCATGTGCATTGAATTCTTACAGAGAGACACGAAAGTGCCAGGTAAGCATATGGGATCGAAGACGAATCATGGACGCGGAAAATACTTTCGGTTATTTTACCGTTAGAAATGAATACGTCAGCGTATCGATCAACGTTGCGCAATGTGCTGTTCCCTCTCTGTGCACACACGCTACAATCTGCAGCATGGTGTACCTTTCTCACGCAGTCCTCGAACAGCACGATCATGCGTAGCCGGTCTGGGCACTGTTTGATGAAGGCCACCAGGTCCTGGTGGTCATACTGCTCCATGTCCTGTCCATTTATAGACAGAATGACGTCTCCTGTAACACAAGCCACAGACACGGTGATTAAACCGATAAAGCCGATATCCATGGTGTTCTCGCCACGCTGGCCCTTGGATGTGGTTGGTATAGGTCAGACAAAGACGTCTATAAACGCCTCCATTGCCTGAAACATCGGTAAGCGCGACAGGCAGCGTGTGTTTCGCCTAATCAGGTCCCGATGATCCCGGAATCATTCATCGCAGCTCGGTCGAGCAGTCAGCGCAACCGGGGAATAATCCCCCCACGAGCGGACGATTATCGATCACAGCATCCTATTCCTTCACAGAAGGCCGACTGGTGGTTTTCGCTCGGGCGCTATCGGAAATGCCCGAGAAAAAACGGTGCGTCTACACGGCCGCGCCTATAACCACTGCTGCACTACACGCCGCAGCAGAATATAACACAGATCGATGGCGACGCACGCTAGTGTGCACCTGTGCAGTGTGCTGTCTTATAGTTAAACTCGCATCTGGTATTTGACCGACTAAGTGTTCTCGGTGACGGCGAACTCACCTTCCCGCATGCCGGCCTTGGCAGCGGGTCCGGTCGACTCCACATGGTCAATGTAGGTGATGATTTCCACCTCCGAGTCCCGCCGGTACTGGATACCGTAACTCTGTCGACACACAGGTACTGGATACCGTAACAACACACAGGTACTGGATACCGTAACTCTGTCGATACACGGGTACTGGATACCGTAACTCTGTCAACACACAGGTACTGGATACCGTAACTCTGTCAACACACAGGTACTGGATACCGTAACAACACACAGGTACTGGATACCGTAACTCTGTCGATACACGGGTACTGGATACCGTAACTCTGTCAACACACAGGTACTGGATACCGTAACAACACACAGGTACTGGATACCGTAACTCTGTCAACACACAGGTACTGGATACCGTAACAACACACAGGTACTGGATACCGTAACTCTGTCGATACACGGGTACTGGATACCGTAACTCTGTCGATACACAGGTACTGGATACCGTAACTCTGTCGACACACGGGTACTGGATACCGTAACTCTGTCGATACATAGGTACTGGATACCGTAACTCTGTCGACACACGGGTACTGGATACCGTAACTCTGTCGATACATAGGTACTGGATACCGTAACTCTGTCGACACATAGGTACTGGATACCGTAACTCTGTCGACACACGGGTACTGGATACCGTAACTCTGTCGATACACAGGTACTGGATACCGTAACTCTGTCGATACATAGGTACTGGATACCGTAACTCTGTCGATACACAGGTACTGGATACCGTAACTCTGCCGATACACAGGTACTGGATACCGTAACTCTGTCGATACACAGGTACTGGATACCGTAACTCTGTCGATACATAGGTACTGGATACCGTAACTCTGTCGATACACGGGTACTGAATCATAAATACCGTAAAACACACAGGTACCTACTGGATACCGTAACAACACACAGGTACCTACTGAATACCGTAACAACACACAGGTACCTACTGAAAACCGTAACAACACACAGGTACCTACTGAATACCGTAACAACACACAGGTACCTACTGAATACCGTAACAACACACAGGTACCTACTGAATACCGTAACAACACACAGGTACCTACTGAATACCGTAACAACACACAGGTACCTACTGAATACCGTAACAACACACAGGTACCTACTGGATACCGTAACAACACACAGGTACCTACTGGATACCGTAACAACACACAGGTACCTACTGGATACCGTAACAACACACAGGTACCTACTGAATACTGTAACAACACACAGGTACCTACTGAATACTGTAACAACACACAGGTACCTACTGAATACCGTAACAACACACATGTACCTACTGAATACCGTAACAACACACAGGTACCTACTGAATACCGTAACAACACACAGGTACCTACTGGATACCGTAACAACACACAGGTACCTACTGAATACCGTAAAAACACACAGGTACCTACTGAATACTGTAACACCACACAGGTACCTACTGAATACCGTAACAACACACAGGTACCTACTGAATACCGTAACAACACACAGGTACCTACTGAATACCGTAACAACACACAGGTACCTACTGGATACCGTAACAACACACAGGTACCTACTGGATACCGTAACAACACACAGGTACCTACTGGATACCGTAACAACACACAGGTACCTACTGAATACTGTAACAACACACAGGTACCTACTGAATACTGTAACAACACACAGGTACCTACTGAATACCGTAACAACACACAGGTACCTACTGAATACCGTAACAACATACAGGTACCTACTGAATACTGTAACAACACACAGGTACCTACTGAATACAGTAACAACACACAGGTACCTACTGAATACTGTAACAACACACAGATACCTACTGAATACCGTAACAACACACAGGAACCTACTGAATACCGTAACAACACACAGGTACCTACTGAATACTGTAACAACACACAGGTACTTACTGAATACCGTAACAACACACAGGTACCTACTGGATACCGTAACAACACACAGGTACCTACTGAATACCGTAACAACACACAGGTACCTACTGAATACCGTAACAACACACAGGTACCTACTGAATACCGTAACAACACACAGGTACCTACTGAATACTGTAACAACACACAGGTACCTACTGAATACCGTAACAACACACTGGTACCTACTGAATACCGTAACAACACACAGGCACCTACTGGATACCGTAACAACACACAGGTACCTACTGCATACCGTAACAACACACAGGTACCTACTGGATACCGTAACAACACACAGGTACCTACTGAATACCGTAACAACACACAGGTACCTACTGAATACCGTAACAACACACAGGTACCTACTGAATACCGTAACAACACACAGGTACCTACTGAATACCGTAACAACACACAGGTACCTACTGAGTACCGTAACAACACACAGGTACCTACTGAATACCGTAACAACACACAGGTACCTACTGAATACCGTAACAACACACAGGTACCTACTGAATATCGTAACAACACACAGGTACCTACTGAATACTGTAACAACACACAGGTACCTACTGAATACCGTAACAACACACAGGTACCTACTGAATACCGTAACAACACACAGGTACCTACTGAATACCGTAACAACACACAGGTACCTACTGGATACCGTAACAACACACAGGTACCTACTGAATACCGTAACAACACACAGGTACCTACTGAATACTGTAACAACACACAGGTGCCTACTGAATACCGTAACAACACACAGGTACCTACTGAATACCGTAACAACACACAGGTGCCTACTGAATACCGTAACACCACACAGGTGCCTACTGAATACCGTAACAACACACAGGTACCTACTGAGTACCGTAACAACACACAGGTACCTACTGAATACCGTAACAACACACAGGTACCTACTGAATACCGTAACAACACACAGGTACCTACTGTATACCGTAACAACACACAGGTACCTACTGAATACCGTAAGAACACACAGGTACCTACTGCATACCGTAAGAACACACAGGTACCTACTGCATACCGTAACAACACACAGGCACCTACTGAATACCGTAACAACACACAGGTACCTACTGAATACCGTAACAACACACAGGTACATACTGAATACCGTAACAACACACAGGTACCTACTGAATACCGTAACAACACACAGGTACCTACTGAATACCGTAACAACACACAGGTACCTACTGGATACCGTAACAACACACAGGTACCTACTGAATACCGTAAGAACACACAGGTACCTACTGAATACCGTAACAACACACAGGTACCTACTGAATACCGTAACAACACACAGGTACCTGCTGAAATCTTAATACCGTAACAACACCCAGGTACCTACTGAATACCGGAACAACACACAGGTACCTACTGAATACCGTAACAACACACAGGTACCTACTGAATACCGTAACAACACACAGGTACCTACTGAATACCGTAACAACACACAGGTACCTACTGAATACCGTAACAACACACAGGTACCTACTGCATACCGTAACAACACACAGGTACCTACTGAATACCGTAACAACACACATATACCTACTGAATACCGTAACACCACACAGGTACCTACTGAATACCGTAACAACACACAGGTACCTACTGAATACCGTAACAACACACAGGTACCTACTGAATACCGTAACAACACACAGGTGCCTACTGGATACCGTAACAACACACAGGTACCTACTGGATACCGTAACAACACACAGGTACCTACTGAATACCGTAACAACACACAGGTACCTACTGAATACCGTAACAACACACAGGTACCTACTGAGTACCGTAACAACACACAGGTACCTACTGAATACCGTAACAACACACAGGTACCTACTGAATACCGTAACAACACACAGGTACCTACTGCATACTGTAACAACACACAGGTACCTACTGGATACCGTAACACACAGGTACCTACTGAATATCGTAACAACACACAGGTACCTACTGAATACCGTAACAACACACAGGTACCTACTGAATACCGTAACAACACACAGGTACCTACTGAATACCGTAACAACACACAGGTACCTACTGAATATCGTAACAACACACAGGTACCTACTGAATACCGTAACAACACACAGGTACCTACTGAATACCGTAACAACACACAGGTACCTACTGAATACCGTAACACCACACAGGTACCTACTGAATACCGTAACATGTGTACTGGATACTGCAACTCTGACAAAGGTTTTGCATGTGTTCTGGCAATACTTTGTCGGTGACCTGTCCAAAGACTGGGAAACTGTGCATCTGTCACCAAGTCGCAGCCGTTCGCCGCCGTCCTCAATCGCTGGTAAACTGTGCATCTGTCACCAAGTCGCAGCCGTTCGCCGCCGTCCTCAATCGCTGGTAAACTGTGCATCTGTCACCAAGTCGCAGCCGTTCGCCGCCGTCCTCAATCGCTGGTAAACTGTGCATCTGTCACCAAGTCGCAGCCGTTCGCCGCCGTCCTCAATCGCTGGTAAACTGTGCATCTGTCACCAAGTCGCAGCCGTTCGCCGCCGTCCTCAATCGCTGGTAAACTGTGCAGCTGTCACCAAGTCGCAGCCGTTCGCCGCCGTCCTCAATCGCTGGTAAACTGTGCATCTGTCACCAAGTCGCAGCCGTTCGCCGCCGTCCTCAATCGCTGGTAAACTGTGCATCTGTCACCAAGTCGCAGCCGTTCGCCGCCGTCCTCAATCGCTGGTAAACTGTGCATCTGTCACCAAGTCGCAGCCGTTCGCCGCCGTCCTCAATCGCTGGTAAACTGTGCAGCTGTCACCAAGTCGCAGCCGTTCGCCGCCGTCCTCAATCGCTGGTAAACTGTGCATCTGTCACCAAGTCGCAGCCGTTCGCCGCCGTCCTCAATCACTGGTATAACGGGCTACGCTCGTGATAACGATTAGGACCAGTTATAGAACAAAAAGGCCAGGGAAACACCGGGAGAAAAACGCGCGGGGAAAATTAGTGCTGGCGACTAACCTACACAGATCACATTCCAAAACAGCAATTAACAAACCTGTCAGTGTAGCTACAATACTTCCCAGGCCAGGCGTAATGGATTAATGGATGAGTATGCAATATGCTTGTATTTAATTATTCCGAGATAGCACAGGAAAGTGAGTAACCGTTTTGTAACTCAGTGTCCCGCTTTCCAGTAACACATTTAGGTATAAGTTATTGCGATTAAAACACAATTCGATGAAATGCTGCCACAACATGAAATGAAAACACTTATTTAAACAGATTGTTCTTCGCGTAGCCGGTTTTGTCACTATACCATTAGTTCAAACTCAGCCTGCTCTGCACTTAGCCCGTCACCCTGTGCATGTACAGTGTACGGTCACGATCAGCGCTGCAGCCAACGTCAGAGCCTGCCCTGACAGCTACCAGTGACACCTCAGAGGGGGCGGGCTGATCAGAGGGGGGCGACCGTGACCCCCATCCTCCCGCCCAGCTGGCCCGCCGCCCAGCAACCCGCATTCCAGACAGAGCCGAGACCAAAACACGGCAGGGTCTGCCACCAGGTGTCTCCACTGCAGCGAGCAGCCCGGGGAGGCACCGAGGCGCCGCGGTAAACGAGTACGAGAGAAACGAGAAACGATACAAGTACAGACAGACGTGTGACTACTGGGCACATGACATAGGTCAGACAGACGTGTGGACGTGTGACATACGTACGATGCAGTCGTGTGCGAGTGGCGTGACGTCGTCGGGACGTGAGGTACGTGAAAGTATGTACAGGCAAGCGTCGGGACATGTAACAAACGCAGGCATGTGTCCGGTGTCGGCATGCGTGACACACGAATCGACAAACGACGTGACACCTGGCACACGCGGACGGACGCCGTGACACATGATACACGCGGACGGACGCCGTGACACATGATACACGCGGACGGACGCCGTGACACGACACACGCCGGACTCGTGAGTCGTGACACATGACACCCGCCGGACTCGTGACACATGACACACGCAGACGGACGCCGTGACATGACACACGCCGGACTCGTGACACATGACACACGCCGGACTCGTGACACATGACACACGCCGGACTCGTGATACATGACACACGCGGACTCGTGACACATGACACACGCCGGACTCGTGACACATGACACCCGCCGGACTCGTGACACATGACACACGCAGACGGACGCCGTGACATGACACACGCCGGACTCGTGACACATGACACACGCCGGACTCGTGACACATGACACACGCCGGACTCGTGACACATGACACACGCCGGACTCGTGACACCTGACACCCGCCGGACTCGTGACACATGACACACGCCGGACTCGTGACACCTGACACACGCAGACGGACGCCGTGACACATGACACACGCCGGACTCGTGAGTCGTGACACATGACACACGCCGGACTCGTGATACATGACACACGCCGGACTCGTGATACATGACACACGCCGGACTCGTGACACATGACACACGCCGGACTCGTGATACATGACACACGCGGACTCGTGACACATGACACACGCGGAATCGTGACACATGACACACGCCGGACTCGTGACACATGACACACGCGGACTCGTGACACATGACACACGCAGACGGACGCCGTGACACCTGACACACGCGGACGGACGCCGTGACACCGGGCACGACCGGTGACGGTTGGTCGCACGCGACATCGTGACACCACTGAGGAAACCTCACTCCCGACCCGAACTGGAGCGCCACGCCGCAGTCCGGCGCACGAAGCGCAATCACGCACAGCGAGAACAGGCAATCGTCAGGTCATAACGGCGCAGGTATTGGCTGAGTGAGCGGGCCGCACAGCGAGAACAGGCAATCGTCAGGTCATAACGGCGCAGGTATTGGCTGAGTGAGCGGGCCGCACAGCGAGAACAGGCAATCGTCAGGTCATAACGGCGCAGGTATTGGCTGAGTGAGCGGGCCGTTAGGGAAACTTGCCAGCCATAAAAGTGCAGGGCAACGAAAGAACGCTGTTGTTGTTGTCGATGTTGAACGATGTTGTTGTTGTCGATGTTGAACGATGTTATACACGATGTTGTGTGTTAAGTTTCAGAGCTCGCTCGGTAACGCCAACTGACGTCGTACCTGTATTGTGAAGCCGAAGGAGCCGTGTAGCTTTTCGATGAGGATGGTGCGCCGCCGCCGGTCCTCCTCCGGTCGGGTCAAGGTCACCTTGTCCGGCCGCACGCGCTCCAGCAGCGCCGCCTGTCAACATGACATATCCACTGTGTCATCACGAGATTCAACGTCTGAGACGTTGCCGATTCAATCGAAATATGCCAATTGCAATCTAACTTAACTACAGTTAGCTGAACTACATTGACACGCGCACGGCCGGGGGCGGGTTGATCCCCCCCCCCCCCTCCGGTTTTTCCTGTATAGCGGGAAAACGGCAGCGCCGCCAAATTTGGCACAGCTGTTTGGGCATCAATTACCCACATAGTCTGATTTGTTTACCTCAGGTCATCTCAGGTCAGGTCACCAGGCCAGGTCACGTGACCCCACCTTCAAAAAGTGTGCAGTCATGCCACAGCCACAGTTGTTAGCAGATCGGTTTCAAACTTACAGGATTTCATAAGGTCATAGATACCTACAATTCGTATATCTCGGATTTTGTATATCGGTGACCTTAGGTCGGGTCAATTTCGTGACCTCCCCATTATAAGTCAATGGGGGAATATTAAAATGCTTTCTATTCCGAGCATACGCATGATATCAGCCTAATTCCTTCTGGATCATGTTATCATAGGCCATTAATGATGACACAGGTGCAATTTTTTGTTCAGTGACCCCTACAGGGTCAGCCGAGGTCATCCGAGGTCACCAACACTTTTTTGTATATAACTCTCGACAGAATGAAGATAGATAAATGAAACCGGTATTAATGTGTTTGTCTCATCGAGACACGTCTCTCAATATACAACTTGACCTACTTAGGTCACCACTTGACCTTGACCTGAGGTCAAATTTTTATGTTGACCTTATTTGGTCAACATGAATATGATTCGAAGCGCCTTGCCGGAAAAACACGATGGCGTCAAATTTACTGCCCTATATTCATTAGGTAACATTTTATTTTGAAAAACAACTTTGCCAAAAAATAGTTTGTTTGACCTTTGATGACCTCGGGAGCCTAAACTATTGACCTGCGATAAAAGTTGAGGCCACCACGGCGTTTGCATTTTTCAAGAGCTTTCCATGGCTTTTTTCCATGTGTTGCTAGCTATCATACATACATGAAGGTGCTTGTGATATCTGGGGATTTCTGGAGCGAAGTCCTAAAACCGGAAAATCTGACCCTTGATGACCTCTGGTGGCCTCAATATTGACCTGCCATAACAAAAGACTGAAATACTTTCGATAGAGCTTGTCTCGAGCTATCTAATGCCGTTATTCGGTTGTCGCTACGTTGCGTGGTTTTCGAGATCTTAGGGGGGAGCCTGAAATCAACCCCCCTGGCGCATACCCGCGCGGGTTAAGGAATGGCAAGCTGCTTTGTATTTTCGGTATTTTATTTAATTAAAAGAAATCGAAAAACAAACTACAGAAATGTACCTGCATAATATTTTGTGTTCCCTTTAAACATAGCATTTTATTGCATAGCGAATGCCCAAAGAGTTCACGTTTAAGCGAAATGTATCGTGCTATATCTAATATCCGTGTGAATAGTAGCGATGTTGCGCAATAGTCGGCATCCGAATGTACGACAGCCTCGACCCTGACCGCCCTTCATAACTTGTCGTCGCCATCACCGCATCCCAGGTTATTTCGCGATCGTGACCCCTCGTTCACCTTCGCCTCTGAATCTACCCATCCGGCGGCCTCGGTCTGTGACTGAAAAATCACGCCGTCATCCGAGGCAGCGGTGCCGATGTTTCCTCCAGTACCCGCTAAATTTAGCGCGTTTCCTTCCGCACTGTGTGTGGGGGAGGGGGGGGGGGGGGAGGGGGCGGGCGTTCCGTGTGGCTGCCGTCCAGAGGTGGTGCCGAGCGTGAGACGGTCCAGCTGGTCTATGGTGCCGCAATCGGCTGGTGATGGGCTTGAGTAGATTGTCATCCGGAATACGTGACCAAAGGTAAAAAGGAATAATCTGCTAAAATGTCTTCAATGTTTACATTTACACTAAAAGAAATAAGACACAGTAGATGTTTATTTGTATTATGTAAACATCAGTTTTGAGATGCGAATCTCAAAATGGTTCAATACAAATATACGGTCTAGTCGAAAAGCAAAATGACCGTCCGATGTTCTGTTCGGCTGCTGCTATTAGCGCTCACGAGCTGTTTTGTCGAAATGCTATTGGCCGGCGCTAACGATATGCTAGCAAATTTGCTCGATATTTCGATATTATCAATGCTTCTAGTAATGATAAGCCCTCTGGGGTCTACCCGATACCTTTTTGCTACCAGCCAGTTCCTGGGGTCTTTGGAATAGCTCAGCAACATAGTGTGAATCCGGAGAAATGAAAGGCATGGTTCGATTCAGAAAATTATGTTTTATAAACCAACTTGTGAAGAAAAAAATAAGCGATGTCAGTAGACACACTCCCTTTAAGCCGTCTTGTGACAAATTCGTGACATTTTCCTCGCTGAACACGACAATGGGCTGCTCTGGCCAGTCTGACCCGCCCCACGACAGCTCAACATCGGTAGGAAACCGTGCCGGCCGTGACGCTGCATATGCAATCCGGCACCAACGAACACCTTACACCGGGCACACGTCTGCAACAGCACCGCGGTACACGTCTGCACCAGCACCGCGGTACATGTCTGCACCAGCACCGCGGTACATGTCTGTACCAGCACCAACGAACACCTTACACCGGTTACACGTCTGCACCAGCACCGCGGTACATGTCTGTACCAGCACCAACGAACACCTTACACCGGTTACACGTCTGCACCAGCACCGCGGTACATGTCTGTACCAGCACCAACGAACACCTTACACCGGTTACACGTCTGCACCAGCACCGCGGTACACGTCTGCACCAGCACCGCGGTACATGTCTGTACCAGCACCGCGGTACATGTCTGTACCAGCACCAACGAACACCTTACACCGGTTACACGTCTGCACCAGCACCGCGGTACACGTCTGCACCAGCACCGCGGTACATGTCTGTACCAGCACCGCGGTACATGTCTGCACCAGCACCGCGGTACATGTCTGTACCAGCACCGCGGTACACGTCTGCACCAGCACCGCGGTACATGTCTGCACCAGCACCGCGGTACAACCAGCACCGCGGTACATGTCTGCACCAACACCGCGGTACATGTCTGCACCAGCACCGCGGTACATGTCTGCACCAGCACCGCGGTACACGTCTGCACCAGCACCGCGGTACATGTCTGCACCAGCACCGCGGTACACGTCTGCACCAGCACCGCGGTACATGTCTGCACCAGCACCGCGGTACACGTCTGCACCAGCACCGCGGTACATGTCTGCACCAGCACCGCGGTACATGTCTGTACCAGCACCGCGGTACATGTCTGCACCAGCACCGCGGTACATGTCTGTACCAGCACTGCGGTAC
The DNA here is from genome assembly GCA_036785665.1 of Chirona hameri. Lineage (NCBI taxonomy): Eukaryota > Metazoa > Arthropoda > Thecostraca > Balanomorpha > Balanidae > Chirona > Chirona hameri. Next base: position 70,924 of record JAXIVJ010003085.1, read on the forward strand.
ACGTCTGCACCAGCACCGCGGTACATGTCTGCACCAGCACCGCGGTACACGTCTGCACCAGCACCGCGGTACATGTCTGCACCAGCACCGCGGTACACGTCTGCATCAGCACCGCGGTACATGTCTGTACCAGCACCGCGGTACATGTCTGCACCAGCACCGCGGTACAACCAGCACCGCGGTACATGTCTGCACCAGCACCGCGGTACATGTCGGGACCAGCACCGCGGTACATGTCTGCACCAGCACCGCGGTACACGTCTGTACCAGCACCGCGGTACATGTCTGCACCAGCACCGCGGTACACGTCTGCACCAGCACCGCGGTACACGTCTGCACCAGCACCGCGGTACATGTCTGCACCAGCACCGCGGTACATGTCTGCACCAGCACCGCGGTACATGTCTGCACCAGCACCGCGGTACATGTCTGTACCAGCACCGCGGTACACGTCTGCACCAGCACCGCGGTACATGTCTGCACCAGCACCGCGGTACATGTCTGCACCAGCACCGCGGTACATGTCTGCACCAGCACCGCGGATGGAACCCATGGAACGGGATGGAAATGGATGGGAATGGGGCCATTTTTGGAAATGTAACGGGTTGGAACGGGTTTGGGACAGACCATATATATTTTTAGCACCACACAAAGTGAAATATGCTGAAACGGGTGGGAATGGGAGCCCCATCAATTATGAATTCGGATTGGAACGGGTTTGGGTCGGGCTGAAATGGCTGGAACGGGATGGGGGCTGAAAATGTGTCCGATGAAGGGCTCTACTGGCAAGTGACGACCCCGCCGTGGCTGCCGGCTGGGAGCGGGTCACCGCGTTGTCATAGCCGCCTCGTCTGAGCGTGTTCGGCAACTCGGCTGTACCAACACTCCCACTCGGTCACCCTGCCGGGGCCGGGGCGCGTTGCAGCAGGTGTCAGGGTAGGGCAGTTGCTCGTCAGGTGATTGCCGCAGTGAAAGTGGTCGCGGGCGCCGGTATATGTCAAACCGGAGTGACTGTTACACAACGGTGAGGTTGCAGCTCCGCATGCTGATATGCGCCGCGTCCCATAGACCTGCATCGTGGTGTGACGCAGATACTATAGATCGCACGGACATTTCTGTTGACACGAGAGCAGTTGGATGTATTCAGAGCGACGACGAACGGATGAGTGCAGGGATGTAGGAACGTCACGAAAAGTGAGGGGGGGGGGGGGGGGGCAGTGAAACTTTTATATCGCCTTGAGAGAAACCCCACCCCTTATGGAAGATTGCTTTGCAGATTTGGACCCTTCTCGTCCTGGCGAACCCTTTGCCATCAAACATTTTTCTCACCAGCAAAATACAAGATTTCAGCACACAACAAAAAACGAAAAGTGAGGGGCCATGGTCATTGGCCCCCGGCCCCCCTGTCCTACGCCTATGGATGAGTGTCATGTCATTGTATTTAATACCATACACTATGTAGCTTTATCAATTAGAATTCGACATTCGGTACCGGGGAGTAGCCACTAAAATGAAGGTAACTTGTTCTATTCGACATTCGGTACCGGGGAGTAGCCACTAAAATGAAGGTAACTTGTTCTATATGTACCGATCATTGCTCTAAGAATATGAATGCAAACGTTTTCCAAACAAATCGCTTCGCTATATACCGTCTTTTTGTACTCGTGCAATGGGTGTGCTAACCATATGCGTACACAAGGGGGGTGGGGGGTGGCCAAACTGGGCAATTGCCACCACCCCCCCCCCCCTCCCCCTAAAGATTTGTACGTGCCCCCTTTGGTCGAAAAAATGAATGATTTTTTTAAAGAGAAAAATGGCGAAAATATGCCTTTTTAAAAATGTGGGCCAAATCCGGTGTTTTTTTTTGGTGGGAGTACTTTATGCCCCCCTGAGCGCGAATCCTGGGTACGCTACTGGTGCTAACTACCAGACATGTGCCAAGATCACCCCCCAAAAAAATCCGGGATCCAAGATCTCTAGAATCCAAGATTTGGGATATTGTTGGATCCTGGATCCTGCAAGATCATTTTGTCGTGGGATCCTGTGGATCTTGGATCATGGAAAATTATTTTTCGTGGGATCCTGTAGATCTTGGATCCTGGCAAATTATTTATCGTGGGATCTTGTGGATCTTGGATCCTATTTTTTGGTATCTTGGAGCCCTTTACGGGTCACATTTTCAGCCCCCATCCCATTCCAGCTCATTCAGCCAGACACAAAACCGTTCCAACCTGAATTCATAACTGATGGGGCTCTCGTTCCCACCTGTTTCAAAGCTTAAAGGGAAATAATGACCTTTTTCCACAAAAATGGAGTTAGCACTTGAAATCGCCAGACGAGACCAAAATATATTGTAAATTCATCACATTTTGCATGAAAACTTTCCTACCGAAAGATATTTCACGTTAAAGTTGATAAGCGTTTTCCCACACTTTTAACGACCGGTACTTGCAAGTACTTTTGGTCCTCATCAAACTGCGGGCTTTTCTCGTATTGTTTTTTCTACGCAATGGAGTGGAAAATATATTGTGCGTTCTACTCGTTGTGATTATATGCCCGGTGATCTTCTAAAACTAACAGCGATTGGAAAAAGTGGCAATAAAATCGGAAGCTCATCGATGCACATCAACGGCGGCATAGTAGTGGTTGCGACCCTCAATTTTTGAAAATCGATTCATTTGTTTTCAACATTAGGAGTATTGTATAATATGGTCTGTGGCTGTATATAACACTATGCTTTATATTATCATGAAAAATAATAATTTTTCCCCAAAAAACTAACAAACAATAACACAAAACTGGCAATTAAATCGGAAGCTCATCGATGCACATCGACGGCGACCTATTTAGCGTCGGCGATTTGTTTACAAAGTCATTGTCATGCTTCTCGGCGCACTTAACCATTGTGGCGAGTTGTAGCGAGTAGCGCTTTCGTTCTCCATGGCAACCAGGCGTGAGCCAATGAAAAGCCAGAACGTATTCCCTTTCTGGCTTTTGATTGGCTAACGCCTGGTTGCCATGGAGAACGAAAGCGCTACTAGCGCTACTAGCGTGTGTCCGAGCAGCGCTCAGTTTGATCGGAAACGTCACAGAGCCTCCAAAAATGCCGCGCACTCGATGTAAACAATGGTAGGGAAGGACGAATTTGTCAATGACCTTCATGAAGTACACAAGGTACTTGTTTTGTATTTTTCCAAACTTACAACTTTGAATCTGGGAATAATTTTATTTAATTCTTAAATTTAAATAAAATAATTTTAAAACCATAACGGTAGCCTAAGAAGTTGTTTCTAACAAAATCAAAAGGTCATTATTTCCCTTTAAGCATATTTCACTTTTTGTGGTGCTTCAATATAAGAATGCATGCATCTCATGCTTTCAAACTTCCACACTCAATGTCGAGGGTGTAATATTTACATGTGGTGATCAGACAGATTAAAAAACCCGGGATCCAGGATCCCTAGAATTCAATATTTGGGATCTTGTTGGATCCTGGATCCTGCAGGATCATTTTGTCGTGGAATCCTGTGGATCTTGGATCCTGGAAAATTATTTTTCGTGGGATCCTATTGATCTTGGATCCTGGAAGATAAATTATCGTGGGATCCTGTGGATCCTGGATCCTGAAAAATCAGTTGTCGTGGGAACTTGTGGCTCCTGGATCCTATTGTTTTGCCCTGGCACATGTCTGCAAACTACACGGTATCATGCCCGGCTCACGTGCTTCTGGGTCGCGCCATTACGCGGCCGACTAATAACAGGGCGGCTCGGGTCGCGGTCAGGCGGCGCGCCAAACGGCGGTGTCGGATCTGCAACATGTGAACACAGGACTAACACAAACAGGCCCGGTGCTAAGACCACCAGCGTCCAGCAGCGGCGCGGGAATCGGCCGGGCCCCGTTCGTCCGTCTGGCTGGCACGTGACAGGCAGGACACCAGCGGTGCACGGTGGCGCAAAACACATGGAAAATGGCACAAACAGCTGCACAAATGCTAGAAAATGTATTAGTTCGTCCATAGCAGATTTTAGGGCTTTGTTCTTACAAGTTCAGTTTAGATGTATGTACTGTATGTCCATGTGTGACTGCTGAATTAGGGTGGTTTGATAAATATCAGTTTTTAAACGTTTGCGAAATGAGGCGCATTTTGCTATTAGAGGTGCAGAAAATCCTAAATATTTGGTCACAGCCTAGTCACGGCCACAGAATGAGCTGGCAAGTCACAGCTTCAGTAACGGCTGGGACGCTGGGACGCTGGGACCAGAATTATGCAACTCTATTTGCTATGCCACAAGACGGCGTCTCATTACATCGAATTTGCAAATCTGTGTCAAGCTAAATTGTGAGGGTAAACATCAAATGATTCATCTATGATTGATGCCAGGTATCGTAAGTTGATTCATGCCTAATCTATTCTAAATGATACCGCTCACGCTGCCATATAAATAATCCTAAGAATTCGCTAGCATGCACATAAACGCTGCTGTTGAAGTGGCACCGGAAACAGGGCTGCTTGATCACGATATAATTGAATAATAATGCGGGCCATATTATCTTAAAACTTGCTGGCGACTTCTTGTGAAAATACCTACAGGATATTTCAGACACGATGATGTTGATTAAATATTTGCTTTAGAAAAGCCACCGAAACTAATTGAAAGACAGCGCAAATATTTTTTTTTCTCTCGATATTTGAGCCTATCTGCTTCATCATATTCTGTCCACTCTCCAAAGCGCACGAGCACGTGATCGAATAAATTATCAACTAAATCAATACAAATAAAAATAAAAAGTTAAATGGACCTGAAGCGTCGTTTTACTTGTCCGAGCTTCATCCATGTTTTACATTGAATTGGTACATGGCAAGTCGGCATTCAATAAATTAATGTCTTCCCTTTTCTGTTTTATACGGATACAATTACATTCAGGTACAATTTACATCCGCAGTTAGCCTGCATTATCTGAATAAAACATAAATGGGCTAGCGGTCCATCCATAACTGAATGGTGTGCCACACATGCCTTGGAAATCAGCATGTATGGTGAAAACTGCCCTAATCCTAATCCTAATATACTCGCCCGAATGAGGCTGGGTCATGGGTGCATAATAGAACGTTATGCTGCTTGCGACATCAATGGCGGAGTGCCAACCAGGAGTGGTGGCACTGCTCTACCAGGTGCATGGCATAATGGAAGGGACGAGGCTATTCTAATCTTTCTGAGGCAAAACATACCATCAATGGACGGTATATGGAAATTATTCTTCGAGCCGTAATGCTCTTCATTCCCGGGCAGTCCCGGCGGCAAATTCCCGAAATCTAATGACCATTCGCACTCGGAATTAGAGATCACGACATAATTGCTGGACGAGTCCATTATACCACCGGGGGAGGTTGGCACCTCCCTGAAAGGGATGCTGGGCCGCGACAATAATCGAAGCGATCGCTGTGTGATGCGCTTAGTCTCGGTACGCACCATTTAACACATACAGTTTATTATCGTTACGGCTCGGTCGTCAGGCAGAAGTGCATTTGATCTCCGTTTACATGTTGTCAGATCGGTAGGCAACAGTAGGTACCTATATTCGGCGTCTGTATTATATTTATACTGCTTTGTTTATACTTGAAAACAGGCAGGCGACCAAAATAGCAAGTGTTAGACAATTATTCCCTGAATATTTCGATAATACGTATTTATTTCGATCGCATACGTATTATTAGAAGGTAAGGCCGTTGGATTTTAAATACAGAGTTGCAGGTTGTCTCAGTGGAGGTACGTGATCGGCAATACACCATGGTATGGGGATTTTCCGGTTTTCATTCGGTACATACGTAATTTTCCACCCAGAGATTCCACGGAACGAGCACGGAGCAAGTAAGTTTAGTTGACACGTGCGACAACTGTGTTTAGAAAGCAGAAAACGCGTTTATATTTCAACCTCGGTTTTGTATTACCTGTCGAGGCGCGCCAATAGAAGTTAATAGCAATTCTGAAAGACATGTATTTTTGCACGCACTACACTTAAACACCCCACCATGCACAGTACACACGATATCGTACATGACAGGGTATGTAGGGTGACTGTGACGTCATTGGGACGTCACATCAAAGTGAATTCGACCAATGAAATTAATTGGTGCGAATGGTCGCTATACTTATTTATTTATTTATTTATTTCACGTCATCAGGTATTTCCACACAATAGGGATATTTTAATCAGGGGCGGATCCAGGATTTTCTAAGGCAGGGGGCTTCAGGCCTGAGGGCGGCATATTTCCTCGGTGACGGGGGCGGCATGGTGCCTTCCGAGGGCGGCATAATGCCTTCCGAGGGCGGCGATGTACCTTCCGAGGGCGGCATAATGCGTTGTGAGGGCGGCAAGATGTCTTCTGAGGGTGCCAGGGTGCCTTCCAAGAGTGCTACGATGCTGTTGGTAGACGCAAGGGCGCCCTGGCGGCCTCCCGAAAACGCTACGGCGCCTTCGGCGCCGGCAAATCCTATACAAAAATGGCGCCGTTTTCTAAGGCAGGGGGCTTCAGCCCCTACGCCCCCCCCCCTGGATCCGCCACTGATTTTAATACCTTCGTCATACATTGGTGTAGCACAACATTTGCGTCACAAACAATTGTCAAGAAGCTGCGTCAATAGATCAAGAAGCTTCAGTCAATATTTCTCTTACATGCCTTTTAGAAGTACACACACTAAGACCATGTAGATGATTGTCAATGGCATAGCGATTGTAGAGTTTGGATCCACGGTATATGAAGGTGCGCTTTCCATGGTTGTTGCGGGGACGAACAAGCGATAGGTGAGATGATTGTCGCGTTTGTCGCAAGCCTGATTGATGGTTAAAGGAAATAGTTCACCTTCGGAAAATTTTCAGAACACGATTTTATTATATTTTTTAATACAGTTTCTTTTTTTCTTTTCAAAAATGGTCCTACATCGCGCCAATTCAGGACAGAAGGTCGTACATTATTAATGTTATGGTGTGCGTTATTGGTCTGCGCATGCTCAGACCAGTGCTGGCACTCTCAGACGGTACGGTATATCATATATGCGCCGCATTCCTTCGCCACAAAGTCAAATATCTTCGGCTGGAGTCTTTTCAGCCAAGAAAAGTTGCAGATAAGGATTTCTCAACACGGGCTACAAAACTGCTATTTCAGTTCAAAATCCCATGTTGAAGGTGAACTATTTCCTTTAAAGGAAATAGTTCACCTTCAACATTAGTTTTAAACTGAGATAGCTGTTTTGTAGCCCATGTTGGAAAACCCCTATCTGCAAGTTTTCTTGACTGAAAAGACTCTCCAGCCGAAGATATTTGACTTTTTGGCGAAGGAATTCGGCGCATATATGATATACCGTACCGCAGTGGCGCACGCAGGATTTCATTTCGGGGGGTCAGAGCCCTAAAAGCGGGCCCCCTTGTGAGCGGGCCCCCACCCGTTTTTAGAAAACTTCGCGGATTTCGGTCCCTTGTTTTTGAGCGGGCCCCCTACAGCATGGGATCTGAGACATTATAATGCTCTTGTCAATGTCGTGTAAGGTGACTGCGTGTGCTACTGATGTGCGAATTTTAGGTGCGTGTGCTACTGATGTGCGGTACAACTGTCGAGAGTAAATTTGACGAAATGAGGTAAATGACAACAACAAAAAATATTTTACAGGTTATGCAGGTTAGGCAGGTAAATGACAACAACAACAATTATATTTTACAGGTTAGGCAGGTTAGGCAGTCCGATCCCCGGTAGTTATGTCATCATCATCATCGTTCGGGTTTTAGTGCGCCTCGACTACGTCATTCGCGCCCACCATCATGTTGCCACAAGTTGCCATAAACCATTTCCTGAAGCAACAATGGATAATGTAAAACATACGTATCAATATCAAATACGCCCGTATCAAGAATTTGCAAGGATCGGGCCCTTTTGTGACCGGGCCCTCGTCCTGACCGGGCCCCATGCCACGCCTTTGCCAGCACCGGCCCCTGCCTCGATCAGGCCTGACCAAGACCGGGCCCCTACCAGAAACGGGCCCGTATCAAGAATATGCAAGGACCGGGCCCTGTTGTGACCGGGCCCCATATCACGCCTTTGCCAGCACCGGGCCCCTGCCTCGATCAGGTCTGACCAAGACCGGGCCCCTACCAGAAACGGGCCCGTATCAAGAATATGTGAGGACCGGGCCCTGTTGTGACCGGGCCCTCGTCCTGACCGGGCCCCATGCCACGCCTTTGCCAGCACCGGGCCCCTACCTCGATCGGGCCTGACCAAGACCGGGCCCCTACCAGAAACGGGCCCCTCAGAAATTTCGGGGGGGGTCAGCTGACCCCTTTGACCCCCCTGCGTGCGCCACTGCCGTACCGTCTGAAAGTGCCAGCACTGCCATGGAGCGTGCGCAGACCAATAACGCACACCATAAAATTAATGATTTACGACCTTCTGTCCTGTATTGGCGCGATGTAGGACCATTTTTGAAAATAAAAAAGAAACTGTATTCAAAAATATAATAAAATCGTGTTCTGAAAAAATGTCCGAAGGTGAACTATTTCCTTTAAATGACAGGCTTTGGCGCAGTCCGACCGGCAGGTTTAATGTTAAAATCTTGTGCATCATACATAAATCAAAATATTCTACAAGTTTCGGAACAGTGAGCCAGTCTAACTCCTTTAGGACATCTGAAACATGATCGTATTTCCGGCGCCTAGAAATGACTCGTGCAGCAAAGTTGAGCACCTTTTGAAGTTCCTGAATAACACTTTTGTTAGCACTACCATATACTTGAGTACAATATCTAATGTGAGAGATCACAAGAGAATCCACTATACGGGGCAGGACAGAAGCTGGCAGAACGTGTTTGGCATGGAGGATTCCGATAAGAATACCAAAACATCAGTGTATGACATGTTTCACGTGCGGTTGCCACGACAGAGTTGAGTCCATAATCATACCTAAATTCTTAACACTTTCCGAGCACAACAGGTCCTCACCCATAAATCTCACCTTCGGCATAATTCCTATCCGAGCAATCTGACGCCTGTCACCACATACCATCAGTTCTGTTTTAGCTGCATTAACCATCATCCCGTTTTGCAAAAAACAGTTGCTAAAAATGCCTAGAACGTGCTCCACGGCACTCTCCATGTCTCGTATTTGGTCCCGTGGTCCCGTAATAGCTAATTGTGTCATGTGTGTCATCTGCATATCGAATGAGAGTGACGCGGAAGCCACTAATAGAAGACGGGATGTAAGATGCAATGTCATTACATAAGATGTTAAACAACAGACTTCCTAAAACTGTACCCTGGAAACAGCCTATTGAGATTTGTAATGATTTAGATAGACTTTCCCCTACGCGCACTTTTTGAGCATGACCTTCAAGGTAGTTTTTAAACCATCCAGTTCTGACCTGTAAAAGCTCTAATTTTTTTTGCAGAATAGTGCTATGGTCGACAACATCAAAACAACGACTCAAATCCAATAGAGCTAGTAAATAAATTTCTGATCTATCCATTCCCTTAATAATTTCGTCTGTCATGGTCAGGAGCGCTGTAGACGTGGAATGGTTTTAAAGGAAACTATGCTGATCATTACTAAATAAACAATTATCCTTCATATATTTTGTGAGTTGAACGTGCACGATTTTCTCAACGATTTTGCAAATTAAAGTTGCAATTGTGATGGGTCTGAAATTCGCCGGATCCGAAGGGTCGTTCCTTTTATACAGCGGGAGGACTTCCGCCCTCTTCCAGCTTTCTGGCACGGTTTCCGTAACGATACTGGTATTTATTATTCGGAGCAAAGATCGGCCCACAATGCAACAACTCATCTTCAAAATTTTGAGCGGAACGTCACCGTCAATGCAAGAGTTTGCATTTGGAATGGCGAAGATGACGTTTTTAAGCTGATCCAATGTCACCGGAGTTAGCGTCAGCGCACTAGCGTTAACACGAGGCAGGCGCACATTTGGTGGCTCCATACCGGAGCGCCGAAAACTTCGGGAATTTGCGTCCCGGCGACCAATAATGACGTCTTGAAACTTTGAAAGAGATAGGTAACTTCGTTCTCCTTGGGCGACTATAGCGGGCCCTGCTCAACGGAACCTCCAGATAATTCAGACCTGTCGATGAAGCACTTCCGAGAAAATTGGGTATTGAATTTATCGGGTTCAGATGATTTTCATTGGAGTTTAATGTTATTCATTTCTTATTGATCTTTTATCTGCTTATCTATTTATTCGAGCTTCATTTGAGCTCAAGGTACGAGGTAGAACAAGTGTGGCACAAGTGATATCACAACTTCATCACGTGCAGGGAAATGTGTTTTGCTGGAATGTGATCAGACCCGCCTGTGACATCGAGTGCACGATAAATCATGTGTCAATGATGTACTAATCTAAAATCAATAAATACTTTTTGCGTCAACTCAGTTAAATTACCGCACCACAGTTTTGTGACTCGCCATACACCGGTGTATTTTTAGCAATTGACCCTTTATCCGGAAAATTGAGCGCCAGCAACACATTTGCTTAGTATGTCTCTCTCGAAGTCAACGAGCTTTACTAAATGTGAATTTAACAGAAATAAATCCACACGTCCAGAGAACTGTGATGAGATTATTGCAACCGGAAACTGGAGAAAGCGAATGAACCAGGCGTATTCGCAGCTCAGCCGTAGCAAATCACGAAGCTCTCGCTACAGGGTAAGATCTCACAGCATAAGCTACAAAATATCACGAGATAAGTCAGTTGGATATTTGCGCCGAACCGGGACAAGCAAAAGTCGCAAAAGCCGAGGAGCATCCAAGAAGTCTCACAGGGCCAGGTCAAAGAGCAGAAAACCGTCTTGCAGACGGAAATCACGAAGTGGAAGATCAAAGAGCACGAGAAGCAAGAGCAGAACATCTCGAAGCAGGCGGAAAAGCCGGCGAGCGTGCAGCCAAGGGCGCAGCGTCAGTCGGTCGCACAGGAAAGTAAACTGACGTACTCTGTGCTCGCCTGCAATCTGGCGTCGATCACATGTCTCCGACAGGCGTCTTTTAATTGGACGTTTAGCTAAGAAATGATCAATATCGCCGTGTTATAGTTCATAGAGTACTTTATCAAATTCAAACCCGAAATCGGAAATAAATATGTTCTCAGCTGGATAAAACATTGTTATCAGCTGGGCAGGACATCGAATCGGCTGGGCAGGAATCCACTGAGGTTGAGATGGGGACTGGGCACATCCATGGCAAACTAATAATTATGCCTGCATGAAGTCAGGCTTTCGATAAGCAGCTCATCAGAATGGAAAGAAGTACAACCATCATGCTCAACATACTGTTCGGGTGTATGGGACGGAGCATGAATGAACCGAACCGGACGGCTGAACGGCTATCAACAGCTCGTTATCACTGACACGGGCTGTTCAGAAGAAAACAAACAAGCGCAGGGAAACTGGCAGTTAGCCTTCTTGTAAACGACACTGGATTCCAGAGACATGATAGCGAAATAAAGCAACGCAGTCGTCATCGCAATCAGCAGGAAAGTTATGCATTGAACTCGCTTTCGTGTGAAGACGCTCACGAGGCACGGGCGAATGGAAGTGAAAATATCATTAGAACCGGTTGACGGCTCCCGGCCGGCGTTTCACCGTCTGTTGGCCGGATCTCATTTCGACACTCGTCACTGAACGCTGTTCGATCGGCTCAGTGGATTCATCAGACAACCGATAATGTGCTACCCATATACCGCCACCGGCACCACACACCAATTATACCGCCACCGGCACCACACACCAATTATACGCAGCCGCGGAGAAAGTCTCGCCGGGGAGACCGTCTGCATCAATTAAACCAGCTGCACGTCAGAAAAACAACGGGAGGATTAGAGGCAACTGGCATTCACTGATGGTTATTCGGATAACCAGTAGGTACCCATAGGCCATAATCCACCCACATAACTAATTCATTTAAAACGTCGAAGCCACAATAGGTATACAATACAGCAGTATTCAGGGGGTATGCCAATTACGCAGCATAGCAGAGATCCACTTCGAACAGTATACGTGAAGGTAGAGCTGCCTCAGACCCATGGTGTACAGATAAACAATAGTCACCCGTGGGTCGACCTGCGCTTACGGTCAATAGACCCACCTGCCACAAGTGACGCATATCAGCGCGAGACAAACAACGCAAACCACTGCGTCGCCCCGTCCAAAACAGAGCACACATTGCGCAGCGTTTGTGTCAGGCACGTAGCCAAGGGGAGGGCGGCGGGGGCGGCCCCCCCCCCTGGAGGCCAGGAGGGCCCTTTTTGGCGCGCGAGGGCCCTTTTCGGCGCGCGCAGCGCGCCGAAAAGGGCCGACGAGACCGCGCGAAGCGCGGTATCATGGGCTCTTTACTACACGAAGCGTGGTCTTTAGAGAGTTTAGAGGACTTCAGAGGCCCTTTAGGGCCACCAGGGCCCTCTCTGAAAGACCAGAGGGCCCCTTGGCCGTTCAAAAGAGCCCTGTGTATGTCAGAGGGGCCCTTGACCAGACCGAAAGGGCCCCTGAGCGGGTCAGAGGGCCCCCTGACCACGTCGAATGGGCCCCCTGAACACGTCGAATGGGCCCCTAGCCAGCACAGAGGGGCCCCTGGGCAGGTTGAGAGGCCCCTGAGCATGTCGACAGGGTGACAAAGCGGCCAGCGTAGTCCTTTGCCAGGTCATAAGGGCCCCTGAGCAGGTTGGAGGGCCCCTGGACAGACCAGAGGGCCCCTGGGAAGTTAAGAGGGCCCCTGTGCAGGTCAGAGGGGCCCTGACCAGACCGAAAGGGCCCCTAGGTGGTTCAGAAGGGCCCCTGAACATGCCGAATGAGCCCCTGGCCAGCACGGAGGGGCCCCAGGGCAGGCCGGAGGGCCCTCGGAGCATGTCGCAAGGCGACAAAGCAGCCAGCGCAGTCCCTTGCTAGGTCGGAAGGGCCCCTTAGAAGGTTAAAGGGCCCCTGGAGAGACCAGAGGACCCCTGGCAAGTTAATAGGGCACCTGCGCAGATCGGAGGGGCCCCTGACCAGACCGAAAGGACCCCTGGGCGGGTGAGAAGGGGCCCTGAACATGCCGAAGTGGCCCCTGACCAGCACAAAGGGGCTCCAGGGCAGGTCGGAGGGCCCCTTGAGCATGTCGGCAGAGCGACAAATCAGCCAGCGCAGGCCGACCAGAAGAGTCGCTGGGCCGATCGGAGGGGCTCCTGGGCAAGTCAGAGGGGCCCCTGGCTAGACCGAAAGGGCCCCTGGGCCGGTCGGAAGGCCCCTTGAACATGCTGGATGAGTTCCTAGCCAGACTGGAGGGGCCCCTGGGCAGGTCGGAGGGGCCCCTGAGCAGGTGCGGCAGATTGCGGGGGCAGGGTACCCAAAATTCCCCCAGTCGAAAATCCTGGGGGGCAAAGGGTAGTTTTGCCCCCCCCCCCGATTTTAGCCTGTTCAATCTGGGGGCAACATGACCCTTCCCCTCCCCAGGATTTTCATTTGAGGGGGGGGGGGGGGTTTGGGTACCCTGTGCCCCGCAATCCGCCGCCCCTGCCCCTGAGCATGTCGGCAGGGCGACAAAGCAGCCAGTGCAGTCTCTGGCCAGGTCGTAAGGACCTCTGAACAGGCCGAATGGGCCCCTTGACACACAAGAGGGGCTTCTTGGAAGGTCAGAGGAGTCTCTGGTGAGACTGGAAGGGTCAAAGCACGTAGAGATCCCATATGAAGATTAAATACAAAGAGGACTTACTCCACAATACAAATATTAAAAGCGGAGCTTTCGGGTATATTGTAACACCCTTCGTCAGGGTGCTACAATATACCCGAAAGATCCGATTGTATTTTTTCCTGTAGAGTATTATATATCTTTGTATTATATATTATCACCCACTCCACATCATGTCTTTTCGCTTCGCAGATCCCAGACGAGTCCCTGAACAGGTCGGAAGGGCGTAGAAAAAGGCAGAGGGGCCCCTAGACGATCTGAAGGGACATTGGGCCTTTCAACAGTAAGAATACAGTTGTACAGGGAATAACACTCAAAATTTTCGCGCCGCTCCGCGTCGCAATTTAACTACAAATTCAATTATATGCGGGTTAGGAAAAAAATCGGTCAGTTTCTTGGCGCATTTATGTGTTATGTTGCTATTTTCCTATATTATTGGGCAAAATAGTTCACTTTAGCACTTTTTCCCCGCACTTTTAAACGCACAATATAGCAATTTTAGAGGTCCGCACCATACGCAATGAGACGCATTGATGAGAAAGCAACCCAGGGCATAAAACTCAAAATTTTCGCGCCGCTCCGCGGCGCAATTTGTTTAACAGTTCCAGGTCTTGAGCTTAAAAAAATATTCCATGTTGGTATAGCTGATTCCAAATTCGAATCGCTGGTTCCAAAGTTGATGTGGCAGTTTTCTAACTCCAGCTCCTAAACGTTGGTATGGCCCATGCCATACCTGCCATAATGCATTTTCCAGCCTTGTAACGTGCCTTTTCATGCATTTTTTTTTTTGGGGGGGGGGGCTTTCAACGCTTGAGAAGGGGCCCTTTCAACGCTCGGGAAGGGGCCCTTTTGAGGCGCCGCCCCTCCCTGGACGAAATCCTGGCTACGTGCCTGGTTTGTGTTACTTTTACACTTTGCCGAACGCGCGGATGGGGCGGCGGTGTTGGGTTGGTGTTTGCGTCGCTTCCACTCCGTGTCCTCCGTTTCCGGTTACCCTAGTGTGGGCGGTCGTCAGCTGGCCTCAGTCGTCGGCTAGGCGGGCAGTGGGCGAGGCGAGCAGTGGGCGAGGCGATTGTGCCGCTTATATGCGCCACCGACTGAAGCACATCGATACATTTCCGGCGAAACGGAATTAGATTACTAAAGGCTGATAATTGGGCCAGGCACGTAGCCAAGGGGGGGGGGGGGCAGCGGGTGTGGTCCTCCCCCCCCCCCCCGCTCTGTCCCTTTTCGGCGCGCGCAGCGCGCCGAAGCCCGAAAAGGGCCGACGAGACCGGGCGAAGCGCGGTATCATGGGCTCTTTACCACGCGAAGAGTGGTCTTTAGAGAGTTTAGAGCACTGCATAGACCCTTTAGGGCCACCAGGGCCCTCTCTGAAAGACCAGAGGGCCCCTTGGACGTTCAAAAGAGTCCTGTGCAGGTCAGAGGGCCCCCTGACCAGACCGAAAGGGCCACTGAGCAGGTCAGAGGGCCCCCTGAACACGTCGAATGGGCCCCTAGCCAGCACAGAGGGGCCCCTGGGCAAATCGAGAGGCCCCTGAGCATGTCGGCAGAGCGACAAAGCGGCCAGCGCAGTCTCTTGCCAGGTCATAAGGGCCCCTCAGCAGGTTGGAGGGCCCCTGGACAGACCAGAGAGCCCCTGGGAAGTTAAAAGGGCCTCTGTACAGGTCAGAGGGGCCCCTGACCAGCCCCAAAGGGCCCCTAGGTGGGTCAGAAGGGCCACTGAACATGCCGAACGGGCCCCTAGTCAGCACGAAGGGGCCCCAGGGCAGGTCGGAGGGCACTCGGAGCATGTCGCAAGGCGACAAAGCAGTCAGCGCAGTCCCTTGTCAGGTCGGAAGGGCTCCTTAGAATGTTGGAGGGCCCCCGGAGAGACCAGAGGGCTCCTGGAAAGTTAAAAGAACCCATGGGCAGATCGGAGGGGCCCCTGACCAGACCGAAAGGACCCCTGGGCGGGTAAGAAGGGCCCCTGAACATGCCGAACTGGTCCCTAGCCAGCACGGAGGGCCCCAGGGCAGGTCGGAGGGCCCCTTGAGCATGTCAGCAGGGCGACAAAGCACTTCACCGCCAGCGCATTCCGACCAGAAGAGTCGCTGGGCAGATCGGAGGGGCTCCTGGGCAAGTCAGAGGGCCCCTGGCTAGACCGAAAGGGTCCCTCAGCCGGTCGGAAAGCCCTTTGAACATGCCAGATGAGTTCTTAGCCAGACTGGAGGGGCCCCTGGGCAGGTCGGAGGGGCCCCTGAGCAAGTCGGCAGGGCGACAAAGCAGCCAGTGCAGTCCCTGGCCAGGTTGGAAGGACCTCTGAACAGGCCGAATGGCCCCTTGACACACAAGAGGGGCTTCTTGGAAGGTCAGAGGAGTCCCTGATCAGACCGGAAGGGCCAAAAGCACGTAGAGATCCCAGATGAAGATTAAATACATAGAGGACTTACTCCACAAGACAAATATTAAAAGCGGAACTTTCGGGTATATTGTAACACCCTTCGTCAGGGTGTTACAATATACCCGAAAGCTCCGATTTAAATTTTGCCTGTAGAGTAAGCCCTCTTTGTATTTGATATATATCACCCACTCCACATCATGTCTTTTCGCTTCGCGGATCCCAGATGAGTCCCTGACCAGGTCGGAGGGGCGTTGAATAGGTCGGAGAGGCCCCTAGACGATAAGAAGGGACCCTGGGTCTTTCAACAGTAAGAATGCAGTGGTCCAGGGAATAAGTCAAAATTTTCGCGTACAAAGCAAATTATATGCGGGTTAGAAGAAAAAAGTCGCCCCGTTTCTCGGCGCATTTATGTGTTATGTTGCTACTTCCCTATACAATTGGGCAAAATAGTTCACTTTAGCACTTTTTTTTACCGCACTTTTAAACGCACAATATAACATGTTTAGAGGTCCGCACCATACGCAATGCGACGCATTGATGAAGATGCATATCCAGGACATAAGACTAAAAAAAATCGCGGCGCTCCGCGGCGCAATTTATTTAAGAGTTACAGGTCTTGAGCCTAAAAAAAAATATTCGAAGTTGGTATAGCTGATTCCAAATTGGTGTCGCTGGTTCCAAAGTTGATATGGCAGTTTGCTAACTCCAGCTCTTAAAAGTTGGCATTGACCTATGCCATACCTGTCATACTGCATTTGCCATCCTTGTAACGTGCCTTTTCATCCGTTTTGTTTGGCCCTTTCAACGCTTGGGAAGGGCCCTTTGAACGCTCGGGAAGGGGCGCTTTTCGAGGCGCCCCCGCCCCCCCCCGGACGAAATCCTGGCCACGTGCCTGAATTGTACTGCGTTGGTGGGTCTCCAATGACGCGAGGCAGAAATGGCTACATTTGCTGCATAGTGTCATAGTGCATACCATAGTGCATAGACGTTTGGATCGTTTCTCACGGGACATTTTACTCGATGTTCGAACACAAAGGGGTGTTCTCGTCGCAACAAAGGAAGTTTCTGACACGAGACAATACAGTTTCTCATAGGCACCCGTGAGTAACACTTGCTCATATGTTTCCCACGAATTCATCTTAAGCTGCTCCTGCGAAAATCCACATATATTCGAAGAAGCGGACATCTCTGGCGTCCCTGGACTGCAGACGATTCCCACCAGCATTTTATCCCAACTGCCAGTCATTCGCATTCCAGCGAACTCCCGAGTCCTGATCGATCCTCTGCCAACATCATGAACTGTCCGGACGACAGCTCCGATACTGAGAGAGGTGATGTAGCAGCGAGGCTAGGGAGGGCTGGGGACTGGTCACTGGTCTATGATGAAAGGGAGCCAGCACGTGAAGGAAGGGATGGGGTGTGATGGGAAGGACCCGGCACGGTTGGGGCACCGGAGCGGGGAGGGAAAGCTGAGGACTGGGTGTGGTGTGGTGTGGTGGAGAGGAGGGCTGGGGTGTGGTGGAGGGGAGGGCTGGGGTGGCTGGTCTGTGATGTGAGGGAGCCAGCACGTGACGGACGGCCCCGGAGAGCCGTCTGCTGCAGAGGCAATCGATGGCGGGCGTCACAGCCGCCGCCGCCGCCGCCGCTGGACGGGCCGTCCAGTCCAGCCTGGACGGGCCTGGGCTTGGCCAAGCGTCTGCCGGGCTTGGCTACACGACGCTGGACGGACCGCCGCCCGGAGGCCGGACCGCCGCCCGGAGGACGGACCGCCGACCGGAGGACGGACCGCCGACCGGAGGACGGACCGCCGACCGGAGGACGGACCGCCGACCGGAGGACGGACCGCCGACCGGAGGACGGACCGCCGACCGGAGGACGGACCGCCGACCGCTGGACGGACCGCCGCCCGGAGGACGGACCGCCGACCGGAGGACGGACCGCCGACCGGAGGACGGACCGCCGACCGGAGAACGGACCGCCGACCGGAGGACGGACCGCCGACCGGAGGACGGACCGCCGACCGGAGGACGGACCGCCGACCGGAGGACGGACCGCCGACCGCTGGACGGACCGCCGCCCGGAGGCCGGACCGCCGACCGGAGGACGGACCGCCGACCGCTGGACGGACCGCCGCCCGGAGGCCGGACCGCCGACCGGAGGACGGACCGCCGACCGCTGGACGGACCGCCGCCCGGAGGCCGGACCGCCGACCGGAGGACGGACCGCCGCCCGGAGGACGGACCCCCGCCCGGAGGCCGGACCGCCGCCCGGAGGACGGACCGCCGACCGCTGGACGGACCGCCGACCGGAGGACGGACCGCCGACCGGAGGCCGGACCGCCGACCGGAGGACGGACCGCCGACCGGAGGACGGACCCCCGCCCGGAGGCCGGACCGCCGCCCGGAGGACGGACCGCCGACCGGAGGCCGGACCGCCGACCGCTGGACGGACCGCCGACCGGAGGCCGGACCGCCGACCGGAGGCCGGACCGCCGCCCGGAGGACGGACCGCCGACCGGAGGACGGACCGCCGACCGGAGGACGGACCGCCGACCGGAGGCCGGACCGCCGCCCGGAGGACGGACCGCCGACCGGAGGCCGGACCGCCGCCCGGAGGACGGACCCCCGCCCGGAGGCCGGACCGACGCCCGGAGGACGGACCGCCGACCGCTGGACGGACCGCCGCCCGGAGGACGGACCGCCGATCGGAGGCCGGACCGCCGCCCGGAGGACGGACCCCCGCCCGGAGGCCGGACCGCCGCCCGGAGGACGGACCGCCGACCGGAGGCCGGACCGCCGACCGGAGGCCGGACCGCCGCCCGGAGGACGGACCGCCGACCGGAGGACGGACCGCCGCCCGGAGGACGGACCCCCGCCCGGAGGCCGGACCGCCGCCCGGAGGACGGACCGCCGACCGCTGGACGGACCGCCGACCGCTGGATGGACCGCCGACCGGAGGACGGACCGCCGACCGGAGGACGGACCGCCGCCCGCTGGACGGACCGCCGACCGGAGGACGGACCGCCGCCCGGAGGACGGACCGCCGACCGCTGGACGGACCGCCGACCGGAGGACGGACCGCCGACCGCTGGACGGACCGCCGCCCGGAGGACGGACCGCCGACCGGAGGAGGGACCGCCGCCCGCAGTACGGACCGCCGCCCGGAGGACGGACCGCCGCCCGGAGGACGGACCCCCGCCCGGAGGCCGGACCGCCGCCCGGAGGACGGACCGCCGCCCGGAGGACGGACCGCCGACCGGAGGACGGACCGCCGCCCGAGGACGGACCCCCGCCCGGAGGCCGGACCGCCGCCCGGAGGACGGACCCCCGCCCGGAGGCCGGACCGCCGACCGGAGGCCGGACCGTCGACCGGAGGACGGACCGCCGACCGCTGGACGGACCGCCGTCGCTGGACTGGCTGCCAAACCGCAGCCGCTCCGGGTGACGGCATCACATGGGACGGAGAAGACCCCGGCCGGTGATGTGGAACGGCGTGGAGGGCTGCTGAGGCCGCCCGCACCGCCGACAGCGGGACGAACACACAGACAGATGTAATGTCAGACAGACAGACAGACATACAGACATACATACAGACAGACAGACAGACAGACAGACAGACAGACAGACAGACAGACAGACAGACAGACAGACAGACAGACAGACAGACAGACAGGCAGGCAGGCAGGCAGGCAGGCAGGCAGGCAGGCAGGCAGGCAGGCAGGCAGGCAGGCAGGCAGGCAGGCAGGCAGGCAGGCAGGCAGGCAGGCAGGCAGGCAGGCAGGCAGGCAGGCAGGCAGGCAGGCAGGCAGGCAGGCAGGCAGGCAGGCAGGCAGGCAGGCAGGCAGGCAGGCAGGCAGGCAGGCAGGCAGGCAGGCAGGCAGGCAGGCAGGCAGGCAGGCAGGCAGGCAGGCAGGCAGGCAGGCAGGCAGGCAGGCAGGCAGGCAGGCAGGCAGGCAGGCAGGCAGGCAGGCAGGCAGGCAGGCAGGCAGGCAGGCAGGCAGGCAGGCAGGCAGGCAGGCAGGCAGGCAGGCAGGCAGGCAGGCAGGCAGGCAGGCAGGCAGGCAGGCAGGCAGGCAGGCAGGCAGGCAGGCAGGCAGGCAGGCAGGCAGGCAGGCAGGCAGGCAGACAGGCAGACAGGCAGACAGGCAGACAGGCAGACAGGCAGACAGGCAGACAGGCAGACAGGCAGACAGGCAGACAGGCAGACAGGCAGACAGGCAGACAGGCAGACAGGCAGACAGGCAGACAGGCAGACAGGCAGACAGGCAGACAGGCAGACAGGCAGACAGGCAGACAGGCAGACAGGCAGACAGGCAGACAGGCAGACAGGCAGACAGGCAGACAGGCAGACAGGCAGACAGGCAGACAGGCAGACAGGCAGACAGGCAGACAGGCAGACAGGCAGACAGGCAGACAGGCAGACAGGCAGACAGGCAGACAGGCAGACAGGCAGACAGGCAGACAGGCAGACAGGCAGACAGGCAGACAGGCAGACAGGCAGACAGGCAGACAGGCAGACAGGCAGACAGGCAGACAGGCAGACAGGCAGACAGGCAGACAGGCAGACAGGCAGACAGGCAGACAGGCAGACAGGCAGACAGGCAGACAGGCAGACAGGCAGACAGGCAGACAGGCAGACAGGCAGACAGGCAGACAGGCAGACAGGCAGACAGGCAGACAGGCAGACAGGCAGACAGGCAGACAGGCAGACAGGCAGACAGGCAGACAGGCAGACAGGCAGACAGGCAGACAGGCAGACAGGCAGACAGGCAGACAGGCAGACAGGCAGACAGGCAGACAGGCAGACAGGCAGACAGGCAGACAGGCAGACAGGCAGACAGGCAGACAGGCAGACAGGCAGACAGGCAGACAGGCAGACAGGCAGACAGGCAGACAGGCAGACAGGCAGACAGGCAGACAGGCAGACAGGCAGACAGGCAGACAGGCAGACAGGCAGACAGGCAGACAGGCAGACAGGCAGACAGGCAGACAGGCAGACAGGCAGACAGGCAGACAGGCAGACAGGCAGACAGGCAGACAGGCAGACAGGCAGACAGGCAGACAGGCAGACAGGCAGACAGGCAGACAGGCAGACAGGCAGACAGGCAGACAGGCAGACAGGCAGACAGGCAGACAGGCAGACAGGCAGACAGGCAGACAGGCAGACAGGCAGACAGGCAGACAGGCAGACAGGCAGACAGGCAGACAGGCAGACAGGCAGACAGGCAGACAGGCAGACAGGCAGACAGGCAGACAGGCAGACAGGCAGACAGGCAGACAGGCAGACAGGCAGACAGGCAGACAGGCAGACAGGCAGACAGGCAGACAGGCAGACAGGCAGACAGGCAGACAGGCAGGCAGGCAGGCAGGCAGGCAGGCAGGCAGGCAGGCAGGCAGGCAGGCAGGCAGGCAGGCAGGCAGGCAGGCAGGCAGGCAGGCAGGCAGGCAGGCAGGCAGGCAGGCAGGCAGACAGGCAGGCAGACAGGCAGACAGGCAGACAGGCAGACAGACAGACAGACAGACAGACAGACAGACAGACAGACAGACAGACAGACAGACAGACAGACAGACAGACAGACAGACAGACAGACAGACAGACAGACAGACAGACAGACAGACAGACAGACAGACAGACAGACAGACAGACAGACAGACAGACAGACAGACAGACAGACAGACAGACAGACAGACAGACAGACAGACAGACAGACAGACAGACAGACAGACAGACAGACAGACAGACAGACAGACAGACAGACAGACAGACAGACAGACAGACAGACAGACAGACAGACAGACAGACAGACAGACAGACAGACAGACAGACAGACAGGCAGACAGGCAGACAGGCAGACAGGCAGACAGGCAGACAGGCAGACAGGACAGACAGGACAGACAGGACAGACAGGACAGACAGGACAGACAGGACAGACAGGACAGACAGACATACAGACAGACAGACAGACAGACAGACAGACAGACAGACAGACAGACAGACAGACAGACAGACAGACAGACAGACAGACAGACAGACAGACAGACAGACAGACAGACAGACAGACAGACAGACAGACAGACAGACAGACAGACAGACAGACAGACAGACAGACAGACAGACAGACAGACAGACAGACAGACAGACAGACAGACAGACAGACAGACAGACAGACAGACAGACAGACAGAGACAGACAGAGACAGACAGAGACAGACAGAGACAGACAGAGACAGACAGAGACAGACAGAGACAGACAGAGACAGACAGAGACAGACAGAGACAGACAGAGACAGACAGAGACAGACAGAGACAGACAGAGACAGACAGAGACAGACAGAGACAGACAGAGACAGACAGAGACAGACAGAGACAGACAGAGACAGACAGAGACAGACAGAGACAGACAGAGACAGACAGAGACAGACAGAGACAGACAGAGACAGACAGAGACAGACAGAGACAGACAGAGACAGACAGAGACAGACAGAGACAGACAGAGACAGACAGAGACAGACAGAGACAGACAGAGACAGACAGAGACAGACAGAGACAGACAGAGACAGACAGAGACAGACAGAGACAGACAGAGACAGACAGAGACAGACAGAGACAGACAGAGACAGACAGAGACAGACAGAGACAGACAGAGACAGACAGAGACAGACAGAGACAGACAGAGACAGACAGAGACAGACAGAGACAGACAGGGACAGACAGAGACAGACAGAGACAGACAGAGACATACAGAGACATACAGAGACAGACAGAGACAGACAGAGACAGACAGAGACAGACAGACAGGCAGACAGACAGACAGGCAGACGCTTTCAAAGCAGCGGGCAACTTCCAGAACGGACCCGACTGACCCACCCACCCATAGAGCCGCTTGACCTTTAGCTCCGAGTATTCACCAGCATGAGTGGAGAATCGTTTCCAAAGTTGATGTGGCCAAAGGGTATTATATTGCTATTTTTGCTATTTTGCATAGCCTGATAAGGTGCTCCAATAAATTTGCATTACACAAAATTAAATGTTTGTGTGGCTATGTCACACCAACTTAAAAGTTGGTGGCTTTGGCCACACCTGCCACACTACATTCTCCACCCATGTTCACCAGCATGCCTGCGGCGTATTGTGACGTCACCATCTTGGCTGTGAGCGATACTCTGACTAGGCGTCGACTTCGTGTTTTAGCATCGATGAAACAAATTGATTGATGAGCAAACTTTACGACATTGCGAAAGGTCCTAGAGTACAGACTCTGCTGAGTATGACCACAGGTCATGGATCTTCCCGGAAAGACATCGTCCGAGTCGTCACGTCATGTGTCACGTCATGTGTCACGTCGTGTCATGTCACATCACGTCACGTCACGTGTTACGTCATGTGTCACGTCACGTGTTACACCATGTGTCACATTCCATCATATCACGTCATGTCATGTGTCACGTCACGCCATGTGACGATGATCGCGGGATGTGAGGATGAGAGGAGTGGTGACGATGGAGGGAGCGGTGACTGTGGAGGGACTCGGAGCGCGGTGACTGGCACAAATGTGCCGTGTCGGCAGTCGTCTCAGAGTGGCGGACATCAGACACATGTGCCGTGTCGGCAGTCGTCTCAGAGTGGCGGACATCAGACACATGTGCCGTGTCGGCAGTCGTCTCAGAGTGGCGGACATCAGACACATGTGCCGTGTCGGCAGTCGTCTCAGAGTGGCGGACATCAGACACATGTGAGTCTCAGAGTGGCGGACATCAGACACATGTGCCGTGTCGGCAGTCGTCTCAGAGTGGCGGACATCAGACACATGTGAGTCTCAGAGTGGCGGACATCAGACACATGTGCCGTGTCGGCAGTCGTCTCAGAGTGGCGGACATCAGACACATGTGCCGTGTCGGCAGTTGTCTCAGAGTGGCGGACATCAGACACATTGCGTCTCAGAGTGGCGGACATCAGACACATGTGCCGTGTCGGCAGTCGTCTCAGAGTGGCGGACACCAGACACATGGCTGCTCAGAGTGGCGGACATCAGACACATGTGCCGTGTCGGCAGCCGTTTCAGAGTGGCGGACATCAGACACATTCCGGCGTGACAGCGCCATCTGTCATCGGCGCACCACGTGCGGCAGAAACATTCGTCATCTCGGAAACGGAGAGTGGTGGGATTTAAAGGTGACTGAACCTCTGTTACTGAACTTAGGTGAAGTCCTGTGATATGTTCCGATTAGTTTGAGATCTTTTTGATCGTTGTAAATGAAAAATTAAAATATTTGCAGCGCTGATAAAGTTGATATTCTCCAATCACGTCATAATAGACAGCTATAATAATATGTAGACAATAATATAATACACAGAAAGTAGATATTGCCTTTCCAAAATATTGTGCAGCGTGCACCTTCCTATACATGGCCGATATTTCGCTTCTGCATTCGCCTTGCCTATTCACTATTGCATCGCTTCGTGTTCACAGGGATCCTATTAAATGATTTTTAGCCTCGCCATCTTTTTGTGGAGTTTTTTTTTAGCGGAGGTTTGATTGTCGGACCAAATTTGGTACGAGGATGTGTCCTGGAACGATGATGCGGTGTCCTCGCGCCGCGGTGACGTGGACACTCATGTCAGTTGGTGGCGGCGGTAAACTGACAATGATTATGAGCCGGGACCTATGAGTAAAGTAACCCGGTCTGTAGTCTGGTGCCGGGCGAGCAGCCGTGTGTTTTTGTCAACCAAGTAACCGCGAATGTGACCCAATTGAAGACAGGAGACTGATGTGTGCTAACCTGCCCTGCTAACTGTTGTTTGGTATATGAGATAATAGGTAGGTATACACTATACATCGGGGCATCCTATAATAGTTTGCATGTAGGAACCCACAACGCGGAGGTAGTTAAAATGTCAATGTTTGAAACGGAAACTTGCAAATTAAAATGCGTACAAACGCACGTCCATTTCTGGCATAGTGACAGTAGACAGGGTCTGCCAATACACATTGATGCCTCCGGGCATGACATCGCGTTTCTCGCATCATATGCATATCATCTAGACAGCGATGTCCAATTACTGGCCCGTCACGTGATGCGCCCCGCCCCTGTGGGCTGTGACTGGTCCGAGCGGTCGGCTCTCCCTGTGTGTCGCGCCATGTCACGCGACACTCCGACAGGCAGGTCAGGGGTCAGGGCGACCAGGCGACCAGGCGACCAGGCGACCAGGCGACCGGGAGAGATAGACAGGCAGGTCAGGGCGACCGGGTGACCGAAGAGAGAGAGAGAGCCAGAGCCAGAGCCAGAGCCAGAGCCAGAGCCAGAGCCAGAGCCAGAGCCAGAGCGCTCGCGAGAGAGAAGAGAGAGAAGAGAGAGAAGAGAGAGAAGAGAGAGAAGAGAGAAGAGAGAGAAGAGAGAGAAGAGAGAGAAGAGAAGAGAAGAGAGAAGTGAGAGAAGAGAGAGAAGAGAGAGAAGAGAGAGGGAGAAGAGAGAGAAGAGAGAGAAGAAGAGAAGAGAGAGAGAGAGAGAGAAGAGAGAGAAGAGAGAGAAGAGAGAGAAGAGAGAGAAGAGAGAGAAGAGAGAGAAGAGAGAGAAGAGAGAGAAGAGAGAGAGAGAAAGAGAGGAGAGAGGAGAAGAGAGAGAAGAGAGAGAAGAGAGAGAAGAGTGAGAAGAGAGAGAAGAGAGAGAAGAGAGAGAAGAGAGAGAAGAGAGAGAAGAGAGAGAAGAGAGAGAAGAGAGAGAAGAGAGGAGAGAAGAGAGAAGAGAGAGAAGAGAGAGAAGAGAGAGAAGAGAGAGAAGAGAGAGAAGAGAGAGAAGAGAGAGAAGAGAGAGAAGAAGAGAGAAGAGAGAGAAGAGAGAGTAAGAGAGAGAGAGAGAAGAGAGAGAAGAGAGAGAAGAGAGAGAAGAGAGAGAAGTGAGAGAAGAGAGAGAAGAGAGAGAAGAGAGAGAAGAGAGAGAAGAGAGAGAAGAGAGAGAGAGAGAGAAGAGAGAGAAGAGAGAAGAGAGAGAGAAGAGAGAGAAGAGAGAGAAGAGAGAGAAGAGAGAGAAGAGAGAGAAGAGAGAGAGGAGAGGAGAAAAAGAAGAGAGAGAGAGAGAGAAGAGAGAGAAGAGAGAGAGAGAGAGAGAGAGAGAAGAGAGAGAAGAGAGAGGAAGAGAGAGAAGAGAGAGAAGAGAGAGAAGAGAGAGAGAGAGAGAAGAGAGAGAAGAGAGAAAGAGAGAGAAGAGAGAGAGAAGAGAGAGAAGAGAGAGAAAGAGAGAGAAGAGAGAGAAGAGAGAGAAAGAGAGAGAGAGAGAGAGAAGGAGAGAGAGAGAGAGAGAAGAGAGAGAAGAGAGAAAGAGAGAGAAGAGAGAGAAGAGAGGAGAGAGAGAGGAAGAGAGAGAAGAGAGAGAAGAGAGGAGAAGAGAGAGAAGAGAGAGAATGAGAGAGAACGAACAGGAGAAGAGAGAGAAGAGAGGAGGAAGAGAGAGAAGGAGAGAAGAGAGAGAAGAGAGAGAAGAGAGAGAAGAGAGAGAGAGAGAAGGAGAAGGAGAGAGAAGAGAGAGAAGAGAGCGAAGAGAGAGAAGAGAGAGAAGAGGAGAGAAGAGAGGAGAAGAGAGAGAAGAGAGAGAAGAGAGAGAAAGAGAGAAGAGAGGAGAAGAGAGAGAAGAGAGAGAAGAGAGAGAAAGAGAGAGAGAAGAGAGAAGAGAGAGAAGAGATGAGAGACGGAGATAAGAGGAGAAGAGAGAGAAGGAAGAAGAGAGAGAAGAGAGAGAAGAGTGAGAAGAGAGAGAAGAGAGAGAAGAGGAGAGAAGAGAGAGAAGAGAGAGAAGAGAGGAGATGGAGAGAAGAGAGAGAAGAGGAGAGAAGGAGAGAGAAGAGAGAGAAGAGAGAGAAGAGAGAGAAGAGAGAGGAGAGAGAGAAAGAGAAGAAGAGGAGAGAAGAGAGAGAAAGGAGAGAAGAGAGAGAAGAGAGAGGAGAAGAGAGAGATAGAGAATAGAGAGAAGAGAGAGAAAGAGAGAGAAGAGAGAGAAGAGGAGAGAAGAAGAGAGAAAAGAGAGAAGAGAGAGAAGAGAGAGAAGAGAGAGAAGATGAGAGAGAGGAGAGAAGAGAGAGAAGAGAGAGAGAGAGTAGAAGAGAGAGAAGAGAGAGAAGAGAGAGAAGAGAGAGAAGAGAGAGGAAGAGAAGAGAAGAGAAGAGAAGAGAAAGAAGAGAGAGAAGAGAAGAGAAGAGAATGAGAGAAGAAGAGAGAGAAGAGAAGAGAAGAGAAGAGAAGAGAAGAGAGAAGAGATGAGAGAGAAGAGAGAGAAGATGGAAGAGAAGAGAAGAGAAGAGAAGAGAAGAGATGAGAAGGAAGAGAAGAGAAGAGAAGAGAAGAGAAGAGAAGAGAAGAGAGAGAAAAGAGAAGAGAAGAGAAGAGAAGAGAAGAGAATGAGGGAAGAGAAGAGAAGAGAAGAGAAGAGAAGAGAAGAGAAGAGGAGAGAAGAGAAGGAGAAGAGAAGAGGAGAAGAGAAGAGAGAGAAAGAGAAGAGAAGAGAAGAGAAGAGAAGAGATTAGAAGGAAGAGAAGAGAAGAGAAGAGAAGAGAGAGGAAGAGAAGAGAAGAGAAGAGAAGAGAAGAGAAGAGAAGAGAAGAGAAGAGAGAGAAGAGAAGAGAAGAGAAAGAGAGAGGAAGAGAGAGAATGATGAAGAGAAGAGAAGGAAGAGAAGGAGAAGAGAAGAGAAGAGAAGAGAAGAGGAAGAGAAGAGAAGAGAAGAGAAGAGACCACGAGCCAAGAAAAGAAGAGAACGAGGGTAAGAGAAGGAAGAGAGAGAAGAGAATGAGAAGAGAATAGGAAGAGAAGA